>BLXT01003749.1:418263-430444 GCA_019648995.1 Plakobranchus ocellatus | reverse complement strand
GGGCCAAGGTTGCATCTCACTTTACATGAATTTTTTTCTCACATGCTCTGTTCTTTCCTGCAATTTGTGGTTCTTTCATTCAAAACACAGTGGAAACAGTGAAACAATTTTGGGGTTCAACTATTGACAATGTTGCCCGTGTGATAAATATTTCTAGACATATGGCTATTAACCTTCAACCCTTTACCTGAAATTTTGACTTGTGTTTAGCTTTATAGGAGTGTGGTGTTATTATATTGAGCATTCTTTATAACAGATAATTTCATGCAAGTGACAAAACCATCTAGTAGTACAATGCAAATGTTAACAGAAATCTGAAGAAGATGAAGAAAGTAGAATTCTGCCCTTGGTCTTATGAAGAGTGAAATTTTTAAAAAAATGTCCTTAACCCAGAGCTAAGAAAAATGAACATGGTATTTTAATGATGAAAATTATGACGTTAGAGTTAATGCAAAGGAGAGGGGTGATGATTATGATGATGATTTTTTTTTTCTTTTTGGTGGGGGGGGTGGGGTGGTTGTATATAACCAGTCCACAAGGTATCTCAGACTTTTTCAGGCCCTCTGTTAGACCAGGGTGCCCGTGATGGGGCTCAAACCCTTGACAGAAGGGTCCTTGCAGATCTCAGGGCGGACTCGCTAGCCACTGTGTCACATATGTCCCATATGATGATGAAGATGATTATGAGCTGACACTGGTTATGACGATGATGACAAGATAATGATAATCCAGCTCTATTGGGTTGAATACGTAATGCAATTGGAAGACAAACTGCTGACGAAAATGGTCATTTTTAGAAAGCTGATGTAGGAACATCCCGAGCGGAATCTATAACCTCGTAAAACATTGCTAAGAGTGTCTGAAAACCAAGAGCTTGCAACATGCGATCTGAAGACAGGGAGCAAATCCTGCAGCACAAGGCACCTGCCTTTTCACGAGAGATTCTCTTAAAAACCTAGACATAAGTTTTAAGCACTCTATCAAGAGGAAAGAAGACCAGAAACCTCTGCAGTTGTTTCACACATGGTTGTGTATGTGCTCTATAAGAATCATATATTTGTAGCTAGTGATATATTTACATTGTGATGGACTTCGATGTGTTGATAAAAATAAGATGGATGAGATAATTAGGATGATGAAATGGTCTAAGCTCAAAACACAACCAGTCAATGTCAATAAAAATGATTATTAAAAAAAAAAATCCAATAACAATTACACTGCACCACAAAAGCAGAAAACAATAGAAACATTCACTAAACTGTCTCAACATGTTTCTTTCCCATGTCATTTAAACTTTTCAACATATAGACACAATCACAATTAATTCATAGTAATATCTGCAAACTTAAAATGAACACAATCTTCTACCCTGTTGCACGTTTAAATAGAATATCCTTTTAATTTTTTTCTGTAGTTATTAAATAGTCACAATTCTATATTTAGATTCATGAGTAAGCCTGTGAGAAATATAGCGGTCTGCCTGTTGTGAAGTACTATGACATGTACATGTAATAACTTCATTCAGAACTCAATCCTCATGATAGAAATTTCTGTTGAAGTTTCACAAAAATCTTCAACAAACTTCTGAAAAGTCCAGTTAGTCCTAATTGACTCCGAATATAAACAAATGTTTCAATTTTGGCATTTTATTTTTCTAGGCTGAATGATAAAGAAAAATTATACTGAAAACCTACATGCCATTGCACATATCAGAAAATTTGATTTAATATGAGTTTCAATTAAATGAACTGTACACTATAATTACTTTTCTTTCTTTTTTTTTTTTTGTTTTTGTACATTGTGTCGGTGGGCAAATGTCCTCAAAAAACACTAGTTAAAAAAAAATAAAGAAATTCAAAGGAATTGTTTTCTCGTTTAGGAATGAAAGACTTGAAGCCTTTTTTAAATGCTGTAGTTACAAAAGTTTTGTCCATAGAAAAGTCATAGACTGCATTTATATAATGGAAAAAGCCACTCTGTCTTAAATGTTCCAACATAGATTGTCCTTTAAATTTTTCATAGGTTTTTCATTTGGTTCATCAAATCGTCTATACTCAGATCTGTTGTGTTGATGAAGTCTGAGCTCTCCTCCACCTGATTCATGAAAGTAAAAACAAGAAAGAAAAGAAATAAGAAAATAAAGAGTTTTTATTTCATTTCAGAAATCATGAATTGAAAACTTACTTTTGGCTTTGATTTGCAGAAGGTATTTAAACCTTACTTTTTAATGCGCTATGCTTAAACCAAAATAGAAATCATACTTCCTAGAATTTAGGTTTAAACATGTTCCACTGTATACAAGGCACACAAAGGCAAACATAAGACACAAGTAGTAACAAAGTATGCAGATGGACAAGTCGGTGATCCTTTCCAGGGCGATCCCAAGGACCTGGTTTGGTTGTCTGTTTGTTTTGTTTTATATTTTTCTTAAATCTTAACCTAACTCATCAACTTAATAGAGCTTTCATTGTTTATCATCCTATCCCTAGATTTTTTTATCAAACCCAGCAGCAATATCCAGGCCAATTAAAGTTTCCATATCTTTCAGCAGCAGTTATCAACCAGCTCTTACTTGACTAGCGGGTTTTGTGTAAGCTACTGTGACGCCCTCTGTCAGCTGCGGCTTCTCGCCTTCCGCTGCCCTCGCCTCATCCTCTGTCGTTTCTGACACCAACTCAATTTCTGTGGGGAAACGATGCAACGAGTTTCAGTAATGGTTTGGATGGACAGGGTGACAAAAAAAAAATTGCTAAGTATTTTTTGCTTCTCAAAATTTTTACTTGTGATATCCAACTTGTAACCACTGGTCTCCAGACAGACATACCAAGGTAAATCCTGATCTATTGGTCTACATTTGCATTTAGTAATTTTAATACACAATTAAACGGGTTTTTTTTTTCATCTTTAACAGCTTTTGAAATCCCAAATCACAGTATATCATGACAGAGAAAAAGTTTAGATTCAACCAGTGCTCATTTATTTTTACCATTGCAAATTTTTACAATACAACTTCAGGGAACTGGTCAAAATTTGATGGGTGAAATTCATGGCTTTTTACTTATTTGGACTAGTGCCAAAAGATATATAATAATGATTGAGAATGAGGCTACGTACTCCATTCATTCTCGTCATGGACTATGGCCTCTTCTGTCTCTTCTGTGACCTCTGGCTTTGGTTTTGCCGCTTCCCTTTCCTGTAAAAAAAAAAGTCACATTTTTTTAGCAATTAAAAAAAAAAGTAAATTAACTTCTCTCAAGACAGAATTTCCTTTCAAATGCTTTTACTCTTTAACTTGAAACATCAACAGTTAAAACACAATTCCCCTTTATGAAAAGGTAGGGCACAGCTCAAGAATCAATACAAGCAATATAACATCTGGGATCAAAATTCCATTACAAGTGAAGAAAAAATGGAAATATTCCACTAATATAATAAAGAGATTAAGAAGATGCTCACGCACTTAGACCTAGCAACAGACAAGACAAGACAAGACAGAAGACAAGAGAAAATTACAATATGTCTGAGTAGGATTCGAACCCGCACCCTGTATGGATAACCTTTCTTTCTAATATATCACTAATATAATATGCATGAAAAGAAGTTCAAAGAACAGAGCAAACATAAATACATATTATGATGAAGTAAAAGTAAACCAGTGAAATGCATCTGAGCCAGGATTATTATTTAAAAAAACTTTACATTTTAAAGAAAGAAAAATTCACTTTAACTCTCTCTTTCTGGCAAACATTTGTGGAATCAAATTCTTTGAGGACTCATCTCAAGATAATTGTACACAATAAAAATGTCTCTTACAAATACTCTCAGGAAAAAAAATGATGAAATTGATACAGACACATATACAAAGTGGTAAAAAAAAAAAAAAAATTCTGTCCTTGTTTGGAAAAGTTGAGGGACTGAGGCAGGCAGACAGTAACACTTTTTAGGAGTGAGAGCATTTGAGTAAAAGGTATAACAACATTTGAGACAATGAAAATCTCTGGCTTTATCTAGCAGCAAGGTGAAATGGAGAGCTGTAACTTTAGTTAATGTCTGTCTCAGACCCAGACCCTGAAAATGAAGAAGAAGAATATAGTACACACACCTGAAAGAGCTTCTGTTGCCTGCAACAGTGTGAATCATCACACTGAGGATTGGGTTTCATACGCATTGTGGGGAAAAAATCCTGTAGGGCATTGTAACCCAGATAGTAGGACACTTGGCCAAACTGCAGCAAATACCTGGAGACACAAGTAAAGAAGGTTGGTTTTTGTATAGCCAGTCTACAACAAGGTGATCTCAGGCTTTCAGGCCCTCTGTCAGGCCAGGGCACTAGTGGCTGGGCTCGAACCTGCGACAGAGGGGTCCCTGCAGATCTCAGGGCAGACTCGCTAGCCACTGTGCCACCGACGCCCCAAGTAAAGAAGGAAAACAAAAATTTAGGATAAAGACTTACTTGTTAAGTTTGTGTGTAAAAGAGCTCCCAGTTTTTATTAGAAGAAAAAAATACGTTAAGGACGATTTTTGTCATGGAAAGTGTAAGATACCTTCACTAAATTCAATCATTTATTGCTTTTCTAAGGAGTAAAGAAAATTGATATGGAAGATCATGACAAGAAACACTTACTATTTTGCAAACGGCAGTATAAACAAGTAAAAAGATTTGTCATCTTTTCACTATCTGAAATCTTGTGATAATTAGCCTCAATTTAGTAAAAAAAATATCAGTATTGTTGACAATATTGCCCCCTAAAATGAGAGCAAATATTTTGAGTCATGTTATTTAAGTAATATTTCTTCATCAGTCTATATGACTACAACCACACTTTAAGACATATAAATTGTGATAATTTGTGTTTAAGAATAACATATCTACACAACTTTTTTCGGAAAAACTCAAAAAATCTCAATATTTGACATTGACTTTTATCTTTCATATGCTCCAATTCCAGTTTGTCTTTACCTTTCCAGGTCACAAAAAAAGGAAGGTCCACTCACTTGAGAACATTCTGGACTAGAAACCCTGCCACAACGGCCATGGTGGTGGGCAGACTGGCAGCACACACGCCTTCTCTTTTCAAGGTTTTCTCATCTGTGTGTGTGGCCACAACAAGAGGCGGCGCGCACTAAAAATAGAGGGAATTCCCAGAGGAGGTTGAAAGTAATATAAAAATGTGCATTCCTGGCAGGGAAGAGCAAAAATTAGCAAACTTGACAGGCATATCAATACAACTTTTGACCTTATGTTCTTGTCAAATTCTTAGAAATTATTGTGAGGCAATCTAAGAAAATGAGTCAGAACTCACAAGCACTATTTTTCTCTTCAAAATGATTTTTTCAGTTATTGGTTTTTCTTCATTTTTCGCCTTCGAAATTTCATATCTTCAGTTCTTATTAGGATATCACCAAGATTCAACCTAAAAAATGAAAACAAATGGATTTGGAATACATAGGGAATAAAAAAACTCAATATGCATATAAAGGAAGCTGTGAAGGTTTTTTTCAATTTGTCACACAAATGATATCCCACACCAATATGCTTATGATATTATGTGTGCCTTTAATTGTATTTTAGGCTAAAGGCCTTGAAAACCAAATGAAGATTCTATTTTATTCAATGACTTTCAACCTTTCAAGTGGTAGTCAACAACTCTTCCAGATAAGCCCCTGCTCCTACCATCCCCACTTCAGTAGCCATTTTCTTAAATTGGCTGAGTAGCCGTTGAAGATGATATCATGCATAATGCATACTCCCTTCTCTAGACTTCTAAGCTTGTTCTTTTAGTTAAAAAACCAAACAACAACCCCTCAATAGACTCGCTGAGCATCAACAATGAAACTCCTGATGTCCTAAAAATAGACACTATAACCAATTTTACTCACAGCAAAACAAGACGTGTCGCCAGGCACCACAAACTGGATGTGTCCAGAAACAGCATTCTCACTCACACCAGACTCAAACCACGACTGTCCCAACTCATTACAGGCCTGAGATGAAAAGAAAACAAAAAGACAATTTTTTTTTTTTTGTTTTTTTAGGGGGGTTAGTTTAAAAAAAAACCACTACAGCCCTTTGAACAACAAATTAATCTTAATCATCATAACTTGACACACATATTCATATTCAATATAATACATTTTCTTTTGCTGTAATTACACACCATTTGCTTTTGTTAATGTGGAAAACAAAACTTAGGGCAAGCGAAAGAGTACATTAACAACCAAGTTTTTATGGCACCACGCACAAAGCTATGAAAATGAATGATAGGAACATATTTAGTAGCAAACATTGCAATAACATGAATGTTTGTTTTCAACAAATGTACAAAATATGCTAATAACTTGAAATCAGACTGCACAACGTGAAACAAAAGTCTAAAATATCCTTTTTTATCAGAAGCAGCTTACCGTGTTGATAGCCATGCGAGCCTCAAAGTTGTCCACACAGCTGAGGACTAGATCAACAGGAGTGTCCTTCACTTTGCCACCGAGTCTGAAAAAATACCAGTTCATTTTTGCCTTTGTAATTCATTGAGATGAGTCTGATATTGTCTCAAGCTGCATTTTTATCTTTTAAAAATACTGACAGCATCTTTAACTCTACTTTGTGAGATTTGCAATGCTTCAAACTTAGCAAAGATATGTTGCCTTGGTATGGAGGTAGAAAACTTTTTTAAAAAAACCCACTGTGAAGGAGATTGCCTCTTCTCAGAGTTTAATTTGAGATATCAGACTCATAAAAACTGGTCTGAGACATTTGGAAATTTGTTGGGGAGTTATTTTCTTCGTCGCAAAGCAACCCCATTAATTCCTCATGCTGACATGAATTTTTTTTTTTAATTGGTATAAGAACTGCTTTGATAAAAATTGGAAAATACTTTAGGTTTAAATCTTGGTAGTAGTTTTAAAAAATTAAAAAGGAAAAAACACATTTGTAATAATGAGGTATTCAAAACTAACATAATGTCATTTTAAAAAGGGTGTTTTCTTTAAATGAACTGACTATACTTCTCCTTTTAGATGTGTATCTTAAACTAGAAAAAAAAAATGACAATATTTCAGTTAAGGGAACAAATGCAAGAACGAAATCACCACGAACGAAGAATGAAATCTCTGATGTAAAACTCATGAAAATGACAGCATCGTCTTATAAACCAATCCTTTCCTCACCGTATCCTGTCCATAAAATGATTAAAGTTGTCCATTGTTGTGATGTTGTAGTTGTAAACTTCAAATTCTACATCAGGATTTATTTCCCTGAGGATAATAAAAACGGAATTTATTGTAAATGCTCAATACTTATATTTTTAGATCATTTCTTTGAAAACCTTTCCAAATGAATTAGCCCAAGGCCTTGGTAAAGGCTTGACGTATTTATCATAAAATTAACACTAAACACCCTTCAAAGTAATCAGTTTCAGAAAAGAAATCTGATATGGACAACTCCAGAGGATAGAAAATAAAGGTGAATTGCTCACAATTCATGCTTGGCAAAGCAAAAAAATCAGAACCCTAGTCTTGGTTGTCTGTTGCTTTGAGCAGGAGACTCACTTCTGCTTATTACCCCATTCATGGCCCTGGATGTTAGTACATTTTAACCAAAAATTCACGATTTTTAATTTCATATGTTATGAAATAGACATAACTTGGTGATCTCAGGCTTTTCAGCCTACCAGTGACAGGTTCATACAGGCAAGGTCTTTGTTTCTGGGCAAGTTTGTAAACGTACAATTTTGCCACTCAAACGACCCCAATTTTATAATTGAATTGGTAAATATGTAGCTATTTTTTCATTCAATGATTATTTCTCTGTAAAAATGTCCTACCGTTACTTCAATGATATAAATAATATCGTCCCTAATACTTTCTTCAGACTTCCCTGTGTCACATTAACTCCCTTACCTCAGAGTTCTCTCCGCTGCTTCCACCTTACTCAACCCTGCCTGGTGAGGCTGGTAGAAGAGCCTGTTCATGTTTGCCAGCTCCACCTTGTCATAGTCAAACAGCAGCAGCTGAAAATATATGGCCAGACAGTTACAACATAATGGGATTAAACCATGCTGATAAAGCCATAATAAAACCATGGTTCTTAAGACCTAAGTTGTACAATATTATTGCATGGGTGTAACAAGCAAAGCTTGACATTGATATTTTTTAATAACCAGAAAAGGATCTCTTAATGATGCCTCAAACATTTTTGTATTTTATATTGCAGTAATTGCAGTTTGACTGTCGAATATCTTATTTTGTGGATCATTTTACATAGGTACATATCATGATCACTGTTATGCACTGAATGGCTGGCAGAAAACTGATTCATCCTAATTGCTGTTACAACATTTGAGAAATAACCAGACCAAATCAGTGACCCCAGTTGCCTCACACTTTGCTCTTAGCAAACCATTATATACCTTTAATAAATCCCTCCCCCCCCCCAAAAAAAAACCCACTTAGACAAAATGCCTAATTTTTTTCATTTCCACAATTCCACAAGCTTGTACAAAACATGTTACGTTAGAGTCTGATAAATCAACTGACATTCTGAACATGCAGCTTTCAGAACTAGCCTTGATATACTCCTAACTCAGTCACTGCCACTGATACAAATTTCACCTTGAAAATGTCAATTATAGAATAATTGCTCCTATGCTTTTTTTATGTAACTTTTTTGGGGGGGATAATTTGATAAAATATTTACACCAAAATTTTCTACTGCGAAGAGAGAGTATTTTAAAACTTTTATTCATTGGAAAATCCAGATCGATAGAAGCCATAGAAAGCTACACTATTGTGCTTACCTTGCCTATGCCACAACGAGTCAACATCTCAGCAGTAACACTTCCCACCCCTCCCACACCCACCACAGCAATGCTGAAATCTCGAATTTTCTGTAATGAAAACAAAATAAGGCAAGACATAACATACAATAGTTCACAATTATATGACAGCATTGATCAATAGAGTAAGACATTTTGAGGGTGTACGACTCAAATCACATGCCCAGGGCTATTAAGTGAATCAACAGGTTTCCAAGTTTTTAATAACAATTATATAAGCTAATGAAAATCATACATTACAAAACTGCATTTTAAGTATTGGAGATATGTGTGTGTGCCTCGGAAAAGGGCTCATAAGTTGTCAGAAAGAAAATTTTAGGTATTATATACATTTTCTTTTAGAAAATTTGATGCCGAGCACACTGCTTTTTGAATTTTCAAGACATATTAGGTAGTTTTTGAGATATCACAGTTTTTCTATCCAAAAGTGTGAAAATGCAGTTTTGAGAAAATCAGCTTAAGAGTTCAACATAAAATTTTAAAATAAAAGTAAAAATTATTTAAACATCATATTCAAGCAAATCCTTTTGTGAAACTGTTTAGAAATGGATCAACTCTGATAATCTGGTGGAGCTACAATTTTGATGTCCGATCATCTATCAACACTTTTTGGCTATATCTCAGAAATACTCCTGCCGACTTATGGGCCCTTTCCCTCTACACACAAATATTGTGCAACCTAGTGCTACTAAAAAAAAAAAGTAAAGTAGGTCCCACGCTGGCCCAAGCATCGGGGAACCAGAAGTAGCGTCCTGATTGCTCTTGGCATATGGCATCATGAGGTAGTTGGCTATTGTTCTCCTCGCAGCTTTTACTTTCGCAGGGTCTTAAGAGACCTAGCTACCCATTTAATGCTGGGTGGACACAAAGGAGCAATGATAAATTGATAAACTAGGATTTGAACCTTGGACCTCTGACTTGGTAGCCAACTGCCCTTCCAGATGAGCCAATACTCCTCCTTTAGTGCGAATACATGCATAATAACTTCCATAGCCAATTGAAGTGCAGTGTCGGTAGTGAGACTATGACAGATTTGCACTTCATTTTTGGTACAGCGGATAACCAAAGCAATAATTCTTCAAAAAATTGACAATATCTTTGTACATTTGCCTTTGATTTTCATAAGATCATCAAAAGATGAAAAAAAAAATAAAAAATTTCTTTCTGTTTCGTAAAATCAGTAAAAGACCAGATGTATTCCTTTTTCTTTTATTGAAGAGTTTTGTTTTTTTAATCCATCTACTTCTTTGATTTGTAATATTGATGGTCAAAGACACTGAAACTTTTACAATCTGTAAAATATCTATTTCGATAAAACAAAAAAAAAACAATCTCCCCCCCCTCTTAAATTTCAAGGTATTTCATATGTTCCCTTTTGAAATACCTATGTAATAAAAAAAAAAATATGACAAGGTAGGTTAGAAACCTCCCTTTACTTACATCTATGTAATTGAATCATCAATTAATTTAAGATCACCAATGTTTTGAAAGCCAAGTCCACAAGTGACAACACAATTCGAATTGCATGAAATGTAAAATGTAGTAAAAAACCCTCTTGGCACCTCAAAGCTCATCTGTCAATCACTTTCATCAGATAATGAAATCAAAGGCTCACCTCATAATTATCCACAATGCCCATCCTCTTCAAAGCCATAAGACGACTGAAAATAAGCAAATTAACACAAGTTTTATCCAGGAGTTATGCAACAAACATCCTCACCACAAAATTGTATGGGCAGATTATCATTTAAACTAACAAACTGAAGCTATGTACTAATCTGTTAGAGCTTACTACTATATTATTTTTTTAATGGCAAGAGGCTAGGGAGACCAGATTTCTGGTCTCAGAAGACACTTCGTTTTTTAATGAGAGATTATCATTTCTCCAATATGTACTTCTGTTTCTGGAGGATAAAAGGCACACAAAAAATTTAACTCAGAATTGGTGAGATGAAATCTTCTCATTATTGTCTGGGGTTATAACTTGATTTTTACCAACTGATTGTTTGATGTTAGAGAGCAAACATACCTGTAAGGGTTAGAGTCGACAACTTCTGCACTCATCTGAGCAATCGGTGTTCGCTTTGTAGTGCCTTTCATTTCTTCCACCTTCTGTTTTTCTGCACTCAACTCCTCTTGCAGCTTTTTTATTGTTTGTTGAAGTTCTGCTACTGTTGGAGATGCCATGTTTAATTTCTTTTGTCTGGTGAATGAAGGATTAGGATTTAAAATAGATGTGATTGAAAAGATTTCCGGTTATGCAAACAAAGCAATATTCCATAATGTTAAGATGAAATGAGGGAATTAAGCTATGAACTTGTTTACAGTTGAATAAAATTGCCTTGATTTCATCATTGTTTGTGTGTAGATCTATATAATCAGAAACCTTTCCCACCTATACCACCAACAAAATTCTCTGTGACTGATGAATTTTCGGCGCTTTTTCGTTTGTTCCCACCCTGACTTTTCATATAGGCCTAGATTCTAGCTATATTATTCAATCTGGCTCTATCTTCCTAATCCATTGACTAAATGAAAAGATCGCAGACCAAGTTATAATGAAAATAGTATTATTTTCACACAAAATCTACACAATTAGACAGTTTTTTCCTTTGCTCCTATCAGATAATGCAGAGCCAGATCGAATAATAACTAGAATCTAGGCCTATATAAAAAGTCGGGGTGGGAACAAACGAAAAAGCGCCGAATTTTCTTACAAGTTACAGCTTTTTTTATGCTTTTACAATGCAACGAGCCTTAGCCATTACAAAAGAACAAATATTTAGGAAGATATATAACTTTTACAGTTGCCCACTCCTTGCAAATTTCTTTGATATTCATTTGGGAAGAGTTTTATCGTATGTTAATGTCAGTGCAATTTTACCAATTTAAAAGAATAAGATCTTGATCAAATTCTTTTTCTGTTTTTTCTTTGGATTGGAAGATTTATCTAAATTCTGTATCTAGGCTTCTCAAAAAAAGAAAATTATATTAGTGTTTTAAATCTAAACTAGGAGTAGAAGCTAATTTAGCTCTACACTAAGAGGTAGAATCTAGATCTAGTCTCTAGGCAGAAATCTAATGACGAAATGCGAGAACTTTAGATTCTGGATCTGAAAATCTAGACTCATGAGTCATAGATCTAGATCTAATTCTAATTTGTATTGTTTTCATTTTAGTCCCTAAATCTGCAACAACGCAGTAGAGAAAGACTATGCGATCTAGAATCTATTAAATTAATTGTCTAATATATAGATCTACTGGGTTTACCAAAACAATAGATCTAGTGATGTACCAATGAAGTCGTACTACTATGAAGCCACGCAACACTTCGACAGCTCGAAGCG
>BLXT01003749.1:391379-406392 GCA_019648995.1 Plakobranchus ocellatus | reverse complement strand
GTCTGTCAATCTCTCTCTCTCTCTCTCTCTCTCCCTCTCTTTTCATATCTTGTGAAGCAACAAACATGGCGGGTCAGCTAAGGTAGATTAAAGTTAGTTACTTCAGAGTGCGTTCCCGTCAACACTTGCAGGCCAACTGAGGTAAAATATTTATCAACTTTTATTATGAAAACGCCGGGTCATTTCCTTTTAAATTATTATTGACGGGTAAGAGAAAGAATGCCTATATAAGTTATCTCTCATAAGATCAAGACATCTTCTAATTATCAATATTAAATATTGAAAAGTCTTCATCGTCAAATTAGTCGAAAGACTTCTTCTTTAGGTACCTTGTCTGGAAATGGAACAGACATCGGCGATCATGTTCCTCCACTCAAACCTATCTTCTGTTAACTTAATAATGTTGTTGTTGCTACCATTGCCCGTTAACCATGACTTAAGACTTTCAATAAAAGTTATTTTCTGTCCACCTCTACTGCTTTTGCCTTCAATCTTTCCTGTGATTGTTAAGTGTTCTAAACTTTTGTGTCGGCAAATATGGCACAAAAACTGTAGTTGCCTCTGCCGTATAATGGTTTTAATTAGTGATCGCTCAAGATAAGCCTCTTTCAGTACCAATTCATTGATTTCTTTTTCTGTCCATGACATCCTCATCATTCTTAATGATAAAACACATTTCTACTGCTCCTGCTTTTTTTTCTCTGTTCCTTGTTTATTGTCCAACACTCACTGCCATGCAAAAGTACTGACCATGTTTTCATTATCCTTATCTTATTTTGATTTTCATATTTATGTTTCTGTTTGCCAGTATTGGTTTCAAATTTTTGGAACGTATCTTCGGTCATAGCTATTCTTTTACTTATTTCACTTGTGCATCTGTCATCTGATGTTAATATCAGGTAACCTTTGGATTTGAATTTTGCAACTTGTTTGATTTGTTCACCTTTGCTCGAAAGACTAAGGAGATAAAATATTTGTATAACGTTGGAGGGAGCTCCTACCTTTGCGGCATTTGTATTTCTTTGTTGTAAGTTTGCGGATATCGAGCTGCTGTACCACGACAAGTTTTTTTTTTTATCTTTATTACACCTATATCTCCAACCATGAAGCATTCTGCCTGCCTGTCTTTCTATCAGATTTTTAGCGGACTTTTACCTGTTTTAATTTGCTTGAGCTTGTGATAGCGGCCTATGAGAGAAAATGAATGAACAGAAACCCTGAGATCACCGCTTAATGGTGGACTAGGTATACCAATAATCTATCTATCTATCCACCCACTTAAAATTACCAATCTATCCAACCACTCATCTATCTATCTGTATATCTAACCACTCATCCATCTATCAGTCTATATTTCTGTTTGTCTATCTATCCATCCATCAATCTATCCAACCACTTATCTATCTATATATCAACCTATCTATCCAACCACTCATCTATCTATCTGTCTATTTATCTATTAATTATCTCTCTACGTGCATGTTTATTTCTTGTATTGTAAGAGCCCCTCCCTCCCTCCCTTCCCCCCATGCTCTCTGTATGTCCAGGTCCCGATGGCATCGCATTCATTGACCTGCCACAACAAAACATGGACGTCCTCAACGCCCTTGGTCAGTGCGAGACTCCGGCCTGTGCCTATGACGAGTCCAGCATGAACGGGCTAGTGAACTTGTATCAGTGTAAGATGGTCAGCTATGGCGCATCAGACCCAAGTAAGTTCAAGTGTTTGTGAGAGTTATTTGCAGGAGCTACAGTTTGTCAAAGAAGGGTGCGAATTTTTTTTTAACCCATCACCATTCGTTGTCGTAGCAATACTAGCATCAGCCATAACGAGCAATTGTATTTATAACCACTATCGTCCTCATCACAACTTTTAAAACAATTCTTGGATCAATTTTTTTTTAAACGTCGCTTATTTCAGGTCCAAGCAATATTGCATCTTCAGGTTATCATATTGAAAAAAAAACCAAAAAAAAAAAAAAAAAAAAAAACACCCATAAAAAAAGAAAACCGGTAAGAAAATAGCATTAATTTCGGCACAAGCTATTCATTCATCTTCTCCTCCCCCCATACCCCATCCCAACCCTCCCTCCTCATTCTTTCCTTCCCGTATGACAGCCAGCTTCAATTTTGATGGGATGCGACAAGTGGATCTGAACGAGAACCCCAACGGCTGTGGCAGCTTGCCCGACCTGTTCGACGCTGCGAACACTTTGTGCTTTCGGTCGACCAGTGGCGAAGACGTCTTCTGTGTGGTAATACTCTCGTTGATTTTATGCTTCCATGTATGTCTATAGATGCATGTGTAATGATAGTATGGTAAGTATAATATACGCATATAAGAGCTTCAATGTTTATGTACATACTCTCTTCTCTACTAAGCGATTTTTTGTAAACGTATTCGTGCATAGGACTCAAAACAGGCGTTGGCAACAGATAAGAGCGCTTGCACTTATCTACCTATGTATATTACAATATTGTAACCACCATATCATCTTCTGATCTTGTGTATCGTTGTAGGACGACAGTGGGGCACCAATCTACCTATGTATATTACAATATTGTAACCACCATATCATCTTGTGTATCGTTATAGGACGACAGTGGGGCGCCAATCTACCTATGTATATTACAATATTATAACGACCATATCATCTTGTGTATCGTAGTAGGACGACAGTGGGGCACGAATCTACCTATGTATATTACAATATTGTAACCACCATATCATCTTGTGTATCGCTGTAGGACGATAGTGGGGCACCAATCTACTTATGTATCTTAGAATATTGTCACATCATTTTGTGTATCGTTGTAGGACGACAGTGGGGCACCAATCTACCTATGTATCTTAGAATATTGTCACCGCATCATTTTGTCTATCGTTGTAGGACGACAGTGAGGCACCGATCTACCTATGTATATTAGAATATTGTCACCATCATATCATCTTGTGTATCGTTATATGACAACAGTGGGGCACCAATCTACCTATATATCTTAGAATATTGTCACCACCACATCATCTTGTGTATCGTTGTATGACGACAGTGGAGCACCAATCTACCTTATCTTAGAATTTTTGTGTATCGTTGTAGGACGACAGTGGGGCACCAATCTACCTATGTATCTTAGAATATTGTCACCACCATATCATCTTGTGTATCGTTGTAGGACGACAGTGGGGCACCAATCTACCTATGTATCTTAGAATATTATCACCACATCATTTTGTCTATCGTTGCTGGACGACAGTGGAGCACTAATCTACCTATGTATATTACAATATTGTAACCACCATATCATCTTGTGTATCGTTGTAGGACGACAGTGGGGCACCAATCTACCTATGTATGTTAGAATATTGTTTCTACCATATCGTATTGTGTATCGTTGCAGGGTGACAGTGGGGCACCAATCTACTGCAGATCTACCGTTACTGACGAATGGATTTTGATTGGAGTGGTCGCCCTTCAGACTACCTGTGGCGGATCCTCGGAGGTTAAGGTCATACCAGTTCCAGTTTAGAAATACAATCTGTATAAGAGAAACTAAAAGACTGACGTTGGTCCGTGAATAGTAAATATAAAAGGATGCCTTGTTACCATGCCATATTGAATCTTTAGATGGTGATGATTGTTAGCTTACTAGTTTTACACGGAAATGCCATCCAATTCTCTCCCTTCCGACTTGTGTTTCTTTAAAATTCCAACTTAATCAGCCGCAAGATTCCAATAAAAAATCAAAGTAGTACGATCTTCTTTTATTTCTTACCTCAAAATGTGTTGTGTAGTGTCACTTTGAATTTCTGAAATTCAGTAAATAATTTTTGCCCTCTTTCTCTTGTTTCGTAAATGCCACCGCTTCCTACCTTTAATAACATGGCATCCTATTCTGTGAACAAAGTTCAGTTAAAAAGACACAAAAAACACATACAACATTACTACATGTTTGAAACAATCAATTACAGTAAACTCACAAGCAAACAAACAACATCAACAACAACATTACTATTTGATAGAATCAGTTTGATTGTGTAAAACTTCAATGTTTACTGGAAGAAGAGAGTGTGAGCTAACAATCAGAGTGACAGAACATAAAGGAAGCATTTCACCTAAAGCTTGACCTACTGGTGTAAATGCTTGGTCTCAGCAAGCAGTAAATGAATTGCCTCTACAGCCTGTTTTAACTACTTTGGTGGACTCATACTTTCTTAAACCCCACCACACTAATTGTGCATGGCTAGCAAAGTTTAAACCGTCAGACATGCCTACCATTTAAAATAACTTGAGATATATCAAATGCAAAAATGAGGAAATATCAAATGCAAAAACGACAAATATCAAAAGCAAAAATGAGAAATATCACACACAAAATTGAGAAACATCAGATGAAATGAGGAACAACAAAAAATTGGTCATAACTGAAACTGGCATTTATCAATGCAACAAACTCAACCCAATCAACTATTCCCAATATACAGATATCTAACCCAAATTATATAATATATACAAGAATAGGCGCTAAAATATGTATTTTTATCAGAGGCTGCATCATGCATGTCTACATCAATTAATTTGATCTAGTTGTTTGTGATACAAGGAGTATAGTGCATTGCCAAATTGCCCTTATTTGTAACTAGTAAACGGAAACTCCAGATTTTATTATAAAATATGGTATTTCAGAACACAGAACATTTTTGGTTTAAATTCAGGCAAGACTGAATTAGAGACAGAAGATTCTTACAGATTTCAGGACCAGCTTGCAAACCCCAGGGCCATCAGTGCCTCTCACAGAAGGTATATAGAAACCTTGTAAAAATCAGACTGATAGAAAAGCCAAGTAGGCTAACAAATTTTGAAAACACTGCCTCAGCCAAATGATGAGTAGAATACAGTCAACACTAGCAATACTGCTCTTCATCTGGCTAAAACAGAAAAGGGAGATCCTTCAACTACAAGTGATATCCAAGCCAGTAGAAATTCTTCTCAGAAGAGGTCTCTGATACTTCCACACACCAGGTATATATATCATAGTTTTCACAACTACAACTAAAATGTACGAATTCATTGGGAAATGCAGATTAATGGTAACCAGTGCTATATACCCAGTCCACATTAAAATCATAAAGCTCTGATAAATTTAGACCTTCTCTAACAGTTCCAGGCTACTTTTCATTGATGCCAGTATAATTCATATGCGCAGAAACAGTATAAGCATTAAAAAATAATAATACTACTAAATCAGTTTGATGCAGATCTGCATATTGCAATCTAATCTAGTAACTATAATTTTAGACAGCTTTATTTGTTCCTTTGTATTCTTTCTGATAATACCTTTCGGTAAAAATATAATAAACTTGCAAATATCTTAAGAAATATATAGGAACTAAAGCAGTTCATAATTTGATGTGTGCATCATTGATATATTGTCAATACAACTGTACAAATAAAAGAGGGTTTTCCCCATAAATACATGTTCAAATGATCAGTTCTGTGCTTGGCACAAACATGTAAATAGAAAAAAAAAATGTCAAAAAGACTAAAATTGTGAAAAAAAAAATAAAAAAGGAAAATGTAGTCACTGGAAGGAATCATCATATAAATAGTCATTCTTATTTAATTTGTTATCGGAACTAAAAATTAAAATAAAAAAAAGCCAGTTCCGTGATCAGATCATCACTGCAATTAATTTAACAATACATGTGCCTCATAAAGAGTGAACAGTCAGAATAAATGACTTATATTTACAGATTTTGCATGCATTTTAATGCATCTCTGTAAATATTTATACATTAAAAATTGTGTAAATCTGGTGCATAGACTAGCTAGTAAAGTGTAAAGTGCGTAAAGATATTAAATAAAAAAAAGATAGTAAAAAAACAACAGCCATGACTCAAGAAGAAAAAAAAAATTGTACACAAAGATATACAGCAAATGCCTAGAGACCAGTCCCAATAAGGTTAGAAGCTGCGTTTTAAACACTCTAAACCATTGGAACAGCCAGAAACTTCTTCCCGTGAGGTTTGAAATGGTGAAAAATGGATAGAGGTGTGTTGACTCTGATGAGCTAAAAAAGGGGTGTCAAAGAAGGAAAAAAAATTAATATCAATTTTTCCTCACAAATGCCTTATGCTACATCAAACTTATTAAGACTTGCCACAAGGCAAATGAAAAAAAAATTGATGATGAAATCCATTCTATAATGCCAGGATTTCCAGTCACATAAAAGCAAAAAAGATCTTAGTTTAAGTAAATTGAGATTCGACATTATCATTTGCGTGGAAAAACAATCACAGTACATGGCACAGAGATCAAATTTGGGATGTCAAGTTATTTTTCTCTTGTTACTGCTGAGTAAAAAAAAACGATTGACAATCAGGTCAATACCAAAGATGGGATTTTTGATATACCCACTTCACCATGTAGCTCAGATGTCAGGGTTTCGGGCCATAGTCTTTTATCCTTTTGAAACTTTTTATCATTGACAACACAAGAGGTGTACAGAGAGGATCTTTGCTACTTTCAAAATGGTCAAACAAACATTGACTTATCAGTTTTGTCTTTATAATAAAACAGCTACAGAGGGAATATGTTCCTGGAAAATGGGATGGATTCTAGAGAGAGAAATTGATTGTATCAAATTTTATTTTTCTAAATTTTGCCTCCCCCCCCCCCCAAACAAGTCAATGCAGTTGAGGAGCTTGATTTTATTTGTAGTTATATGAACAAGACAGGACCACAAATCAACATGTTTTCTAAATTTGGTAAGCAAATAACATGAAAAACAAATGAAAAAAAAATAAACATCTCTTTCCCTAGATGCTTGAAACATGTACATGTATATAAAATATATTCATACAAAATTGAAAGATTGTAGCAATATAGGAAAATTTTTTGGTAAAGAAAAGCAAGCAAGAAAAAATTATATTCTGGAAAAAAGCAATTGCACATGTAGTAGATACCAATGCCATTTTGGAACTTAACTGCACAGGTTGATTCATTAATGTTGATTGCATATTAATTCTAAAATTTGTCCATAATACATTAACAGATTTCAAATTTTTAAGCTAGACCTGCATTACATATTGTTTGGCACACTAGTTCCATTTTTATATTACAGTTGAACAGCATCAAATTAAGTTACAAAAACAGACGCCTGCATTCTAAAATGTGTTTCTAAATCTATCATAGGGTGTGTCAGGGTGAATCATAATAGGCTCTGACTTTTTTTTTTCGTTGAAAAAACTGTTTTTGGAAAGATGGATTTAATCTCTGCCCTCTGAGCTAGTATTAGGCAGAGAAATGCAGAAACATCTTCATGGCTCAGTGCCCAGAAATCAGGCTGCATGGCAAGAAGGCAATTACTTAGGTGATTTCTCTCTACACTTCAAGCTTAATAGTGTTCAATTATAGTTTATCTACCAAGAGCTGGTGATTCAGTTGATGTAAATTTGGTACTAATGAACTGCAACGTTCATAAGAATTTGTCAGTTATTGATGCCATCAACCACCAAAACTTTTCTATCAGATTTTGACAATTTTCAGGTGGTTTTAAATTAATAGTTTTGTAGTAAACTCTCTCTCAACTCTCTTAAAAATCTAAGCCTTCAAAGCGAATAACGCACAGACAACTCACAAAAATTTGACACTATTCACCAATTTGTACAAAAACTATCAAGAAGGCAAAACCTCAGTGGCTCGGCCTCACAAATTAACATTGATCTATCCTTGTTTTTTTTTTTCGTTGTTTACTCTTAAAAGGAAGAACAAACCAAAAAAGCTTGTCAAAATATAAATCTTTGGTTAGGGACTATGAAGAAACTGTCATATAGGTACATTGACTTTACACACCACAAGCTTGTCGACTGAAGATCCTACTAGCAGAGTGTTATTGTAAACAATGGCAGCAGAAGACCCAGATATCAGTGTTCCATCGTCGTACAGCAGTTCTGTTATGGATGTCACATTGCCTTGAGACACGCGTAGGTGAAGAACCTGCAATGAAAAACAAGCATTTGTCAACATGTTTTTACAGCAAACAAAGAAAAGTTTTTAGATTTAAGTCAAACAAACTGAATGTTCAGATAATATTAGAATGTGCCCCTTTATATCTCTGGGAATATAAGACCGAGAATATTCCGATAACATATATCTGACTATTTGTTAGTTCCCAGCAAGGTATTTTCTTATTCATCTACTCTGAAATAAGAGAAGTACTGACAATTTGAACAGTCACCATTATTCCTCTAATTAATGTGCCATTTGCCTGATTTTGAAAAGCTTAAAAAAAAAAAAAAAATTGCCACACAAACTAGGAATTCATGGTGGTGTAAAAATGTTTAGAATATTCAGATGACATTATTTTGAGCTAATACTGAACACATATTGGCACCACTCTTTGTATTGATTAAGGCACTGAATTGTATTTTTCTTGCTCAGAGCAAGTAAGCTGTAATCAAGGACAGAAAAAAAAATTCATACATATATTCAATTCAGAATACTAAATCCATAACATTTTAAAAGAAACCAGCAAAATCTAAGCAACATTATTTTGCAGAGAGCTTTGGACAGAAAGCTCCAAACCTGCAAACTTCTCCGAACATTTGGGACTTGATTTACCTGAGAGGCAGCCTTGTGCTTTGCGGGGTTGTCTATATGTTTAAGGTACTGGTGGAGGATTGGGTGAGCACCAATAAATATGTCCCCTGTTACTGGATCCAGCACAGCACTGTCTGGGTGTGTGTACAAGTGGAAGACCTGGACAGACCGGGAGAAACACACACACAGATAAAGAGGATTTTAATTCAAGTTCTATTTCCATAAGGATTCTGTTAATTTAGAGAACTTATAAAGCCATAAAAAGGAGAAACTTTTGGTGCAACTTTGCTATTGTTTTTCTTTGTAATTTCTAATGAGCAACTGCTTCCTTCTTTTTAATCTATATTACAATTCAGCCGCTATTGCATCCTTTAAATTCTACATTTGGTATGCTTTGTAGTGCTTCTTGGTTCATATTTGAGAGTTTGCCAAAAGGTGGGCACATGAATTGTGTCACTGAGGCTCAAAAATGAGTGTTCACAGACCTAGAAAAGGCACACTTAGATAAAAAATTGACATCAATTGGGGAGACCATGAAAAATTTCGAACATAACTGTAATGACCCCTTTTTAAAGAAATGAACAAAAAAAAAAAAAATGCCGATATTGCTTTTTGGCAGGTTTATTTTACATGTACAATTAATAAAGATCACAGTTCATGAAGAATACGTAGAAAAAGTAAAATTTGAACACCAATGAGTCTGCATTTATGTCAACATAGTTATGTTCGAAGAATACGAATAAATTTAATTTTTTTAAAATTTATGCCCGCTTTGGAAATTTTGCAATGCAAAGTTGAGTGCTGAATCAAGTATATATGCTTATTTTATTTAGTAAATAAACCCATTTATTGGGTCGTTCTTTTTTATAATAGGTTTTTTCACAAAGTGAAAATATCTTTCGCTCAAAACTTTGATGACACAGTTTTTGTTCAACACTAAGAACAAGAACATTTTCGAGAGCAATCTTGCTGAAACCTTTATAGAAGTATATCATTATTGACAATCGCAAATTTATGACATTCAAACTTATGAAATAAAATTGTATTGAATTAAGGGAGTTAGAAGAAGAAAAAAAAAGCGTCACATTGAGAGCAAGCATAAGCTGTAAAACCTTTCACAGTGTTTATATTAATAACCTTTCTGTGACATAAGAGAGAGCATTGCAACACACCATTTGAGGAGATAGGAATTATTGTAGTAAAATTTGACTTGTTTTTTGTAAAAACAAAACAACAAAAAAAATACATTAGGCATAGATTCTTCCCAGTAGATCTATCAAATAGTAATATTGCTCCTGAGCCAAATACATCTCATGCATCTTGGCTTACAAAATTACTTTTTGCTCTTTTAAGCAAATAGTCGCTCATAAATTATTGAAGAAACATCAAGGGTGTAGCTAAATGAATATCGATAAAACAACATTTTTATATAGGCCTTTGTGTATGATGATAAACATTCTTAAAATTATGTATGTCGACATAACTATGACGATATAAATAATGCCATCATTTGCACGCATAATTTATACCATTAAATTCGTAAGTTTGAAGTTTATTGTGAGTGGGTTTCTTCCTTTTAGATTTTTCTCTCTTGCTCGCTCTTTTTTTGTGTGTGTGTGTGTGTGTGCATGTGTGGTTAAAAAATATACCACGTACAGGCACTTCTGAGTAGATGTTACACTGATCTTCTACTAAAAATATCTCACATGATGAGGCCTTGATCTAGATCTAGATATAGATCTAGGCCCCCCTACAATTTTTTTTTCAAACGAGTAGTGGCTCATAATACATTAAAAAAACATTAAGGCTGTAGTTTATTGCAGTAAAAACAATGTTTCTATGTATATAATTGATCTTACTTAGAATTCTTTCATAATAACTATGACGACATAAACGATGTCGTCATTTGCATACATAATTAACTAATAACACTACACTCGTATCCTTTTGCACAAAATACATAAAATTTTTCAATTTATAAATACATAAAAGCAATGTGCGTAAATAACACCATATTAATTGAAAGCAGCATTCTGATTATTTAAACTTTGTTTAAGGGCATAATGTGTGCTTTCCACCATAACTTTGTGCAAAGATGTATCGCGCATAACAATGACGACATGCCCATTGCCATCAGTTCCCAACATTATGTCCATCCATACAAGCAATGCGCTCTTCTGTGATCAGAACCAAGCACGTTTTACTCATTTAAATCTAGGTCTCTAGGCTGTTGAAGAAATGGGCCAAAAATTAAGCTCCAAATAAAATAAAACGCAAAAAACTTTCTTCGTACATAACAATTATTCGCACATAACATTGCTGATGTGATGACGTCAAAAGAAAATTTAGCTGAAGAGGTAGGATCCATTCTTCTTATGATCTCCGTTTGCTTCACGAAAAACAAGTGCAGACGCTAGTTTCCAAAACGGGGAAAAAATCGTCTGCAGCAAATAGGACCTCGTTTCATGACTGGTTCTTTCTTTCATAACGAATGACGACATTATGATGATATCATAAAAATCTAATATGCATATTCAGGAAAGGTTACAACCTTGATTTCCCTTGGGGTGTGTTTTAACGTTATTCTTGACATTATGCCTGTTTTACAGCCCCTTTACGATAGATAGAGAAAACTCAGAAGGAATTAAAGTAGCGCCACGAAATGACGATACATGTTATGTTAGAAACAGATACTTTTAGACGAGAAAATAAAAACAATGGACCATGTGGTTCTCTCATTGATGCCAATTGTAGTTGGGGCATACACTTGTGGGACAGCAAAGACACATTGCTCTAGGAATTTATTTTATTATTAAAATTAGATTTCTACCAAGTAACATTCACAGGCGACCCATTTCATGCGCCTATAAATAGCATAATTTTTGTCCACAAACAAAAAGTATTGCGTTACCAATTTACTTAGGCCTATGGGTCTGCTCCTACAGCTAAACCATGATTTTAAACACAAAATACCAAAATTTTAAGGGTGAAATTTTACTTTACATGCAATAGGAGCCAATCTTGTAAGACCTGTAAAAAAAATGCCCACCTTTTGGCAAACTCTCATTTATACTATCATGAGGATTCCAAAATGGGCTGATTTTGATTTTGTGTAAATACACAGAGTCACAGGGCTAAATTCTTCTCAAGTGAAAAGCTGTTGCCAATGCACTAGTTACCCCAGAGCCTACTGACCAACTTATACCCCATAAACTACTGACCCATCCATACCCCACAATCTACTGACCAACCAATATCCTAAATCTATTGATCCACCCATACCCCACGATCTACTGAGCCACCCATATCCTACAATCTACTGATCCACTCACACCTAACAATGTGCCCCACAATCTACTGACCTATCCATACCTCAAAATCTATCCACCCACTCATACCCCATAATCTCTGACCACTCATACCTCACAATCTAACGATCCACCCATACCCTACAATCTACTGACCCACCCATACCCCACAATCTACTGACCCAACCATACTCCACAATCCACTGACGCACTCATAAATAACAATCTACTGATTTTGATTTTGTGTAAATACAAAGTCACAGGGCTAAACTCTTCTCAAGTGAAAAGCTGTTGCCAATGCACTAGTTACCCCAGAACCTACTGACTGACTTATACCCCGTAAACTACTGATGACCCATCCCATACCTCACAAGCTACCAATCCACCCATACCCTACAATCTACTGACCCACCCATACCCCACAATCTACAGACCCAACCATACCCCACAATCCACTGACCCACTCATAAATCACAATCTACCAATCCACTCATACCTAACAATCTACCCCACAATCTATTGACCTATTCATACCTCTAAATCTATCCACCCACTCATACCCCCTAATCTCTGACCACTCATACCTCACATTCTACTCTGCATAAGCTATGTGAAAATGAGTCCCACACACACTGGGAAAGAAGTAAGGAGGAGTACTGCTTTAGCCATCACCCATAGACTTGATACTGATGATGCCGCTCTTCATTTGGCTACGGCAGAGTAGACTTGGGGGAGCGGTGGCTCAACTGATAGGGCAGTTTGCTACCAATCAAAGGTCAGAGATTCGAATCCCAATCCGGGCCAAATCAATTTTTCATTGCTCCTCTGTGTCCACCCAGTACTAAATGGGTAGTTAGGTTTCTTAAGGCCAAGCGAAATTAAGGCGGCAAGGAAAGCAATGGCAACTACCTCGTAATGCTGTATGCCAAGAACAATCAGGACCCTACTCCTGGTTCCCCAGATGCTTGGACTAAGCATGGAACCCACTTTACTTTTAGAGTAGACTTATCATTTTTTGTTGTTGATATATCACATTGTGCATAGCACAGAAGCCTACCTGTTGCATAGTCAGAAGATTATCCTTGCCTCTCTTGTAAACAAGGACTTGAGATCCCAGAGAAAGCATCACATAAATAAATCTGGGAAAAAAAATGAAATATAACTTAATGACAACACTTCTACGAAAACTTTATATATCTGGTTGTTTGGTGTCACTTATAGTTTAGCTAAAGTTTCAAATTTAAATCTGTTGCCACTCATTATTTTTCTCAGTGAAAGTGGAAAAATCATGTAAGCCTTAATGTCCTTCTCCACACCATACTTACTTATGTAAACTCATGTTATGGCTGCTTTTGCTCACTTCAAATTCTTCGTAAACAAAACAAAGTTAAATATCACCATTATGACTTGTTTTGTTCAGTCAGGTTTTGTCTGTATTTTTTTTAGAGAATAAGGTGATTAATGATCTTCTATCTTTTGTTTACATTTGAGAATGTCCGAACTCAAATTCTTTGACACACATGTCCCTTTTATTACAGTTTATGCTGTTTATGCACAAGAAAATGATTATGAAATAAGCAAATTGATAATCTATAATCTGTCCCTTTCTTCATTTGTTTCTTTCGATGTAATCTTGCTTGAGGCATGATTAAAGTTGTATCACTAGCATCTGCAAACTAGCTGTAGCTGTGTGTCTGGGTTTTTTCCAACTCAAAATCACCTTCCACACGTAGACATGACGATTCCTGTGGCACTGATGAGTCCAGAGACAACCTCTCGGTAGCCACCATCTTCCTCGCTATATAGAATTACACTAGACCAAGGCATGAGAGAGAAGAGTTCCAGCAGCATGAAGAAGCGTGACTTATTCTCGTGTAACACATTTGTAACATAGAAAGAGTCTTCCCCGATTGCCTGGACATTGTGAAGGCTGTGGAAACAAATGAGACGTATTGAGTTTACAACAACAACAAAAAAAAAAAAACAAAGACAAAGATGCTTTTGATTTTAAAAAACAAACACTGTTCATTACATTATTGAAACCAACTTATCAAATTGGATAAAGCTCTTAAAAATTTTGAACTAAATTTGAATTGTCAGCAAATTCAGTTCACGAAGATATGAACTACATTGGGAGCCTACAAATAATTAAAAGATTCTGAGTTTTGGTGAATCATTATTACACAAATGCACATAGAAGAGTGACAATTAAAAACAAAAAGTGTCAGCCTCACAAAATAAGTCTAGCTGCACCTGGGAGTTATCAAGAAAAATGCCCATTACTAAAAATAAGAATTAAAAAAATGACTAAATTTCTTAAACAATGGTCATATCTCAAAGCATGCTCATTGTATTTAAAGAAAATTTCAACCTCATTCTTGGTATCGAAGTGTTTCTTGGGAAAGTCTCTGTCACAGTTAGAATCATTTTGTTAGGTTCCTACAAGTATATGAATGTTTTTCTTCATGAGATAAAGACAGAATAATCCTGCTGTTCATATGAAAACAAAACAAATATTCAGATCTATCATCAATAACAGAAAATAATGTTGGGGGAAAACCTTTGAGCTTCATTAATAGCAGGTACTTTTGTAAAAGTAAAACGTATCAGTGCAAACAAAAAGTTAACAAAATTGTGCAAAGTAGGACCATACCCACTTACGACCTGAGCTTGTGGTCACTGAAAGACTTGATGTGATGCAAGGAGAGGCTCTCGGGGTTAAACGAAAACTTCTCTACCCTGTCTGCTGCCTTTGGTGGATGATTCACAACAAAAACAGTGTGATGGCCTGATGAAAAGAAAAAATGTAAATCAGTAACTTTTTTTGTCATCATTATTGATACCAGTTTGAATGTTACATTGATTGTATTCATCAAGTTCAGATTAGCCTCAGGTAGGAGCATATGATTATAAGTTCTGCCAAATAAACTTGAATTAACAAATTTTGAGAAACAAAATACAATTGGTTGAACTAAGCAGAAAAGATGCCCATATACAGTCAACACTGCTGAAGTCGATGTACAGGGGACATAATTAAAAAGATCGACTTACATAAAAAATCGACTTACGTGATTTTTTTTTAGTTATCTCCCTTGATTGAAGTAC
>BLXT01003749.1:356157-378069 GCA_019648995.1 Plakobranchus ocellatus | reverse complement strand
CCCCCCCTCCTCAATTTTCTTCCTTTTTTCCCCACTTCTTTTTGCATTACAAAAAAGTATAGACCTCATATGAAACAAATAATGAAATAAAACAGGACACATTTTTTTAAATAAAGAGCTACAAAAATTTAAAGAAATACAGAGAGATGGTAAACATGAAGGCAAAGACAATGAAGATGATGATGAAATAAATCGCCATTAATTTTCTTGCTTTTGATTTTAAATTTATTTTGTCTGTTTTTTTTTTTTTTAATTTAATTAAGGATGGTGATAATAGAAATGATGTTGATGGTCATGATGATAGCAAAAATGTCATATCATATTATATTAAAAAGCTGACAGATTGGTTGATTGATTATTGATATACCCAGGCCACCATTTATTGGTGATCTCAGGGTTTCTGTTTCACTCACAGACCATCGTTTATCAGTTGCTTAAGCTAATTAAAGGTAAAAATCAATTAAAAATTTCACAGAAAAGCAGATGGGAAAAAATTACATAAATAATGTACATTCTGCTAATATGAAGATGTTCATAAAAGCAAACTCCCAATAATTTGATAAAATAACTGGTCCTCTAACCCTTTTGAGAGAGCTTGGTAAAAACTCTCACAGACCAGTATCAGCAGTGGGAGGCATTCCTTTAAACAACTGATGCTGACAGACAAACTGCTAAGGCATTCCTTTAAACAACTGACGCTGACAGACAAACTACTAAGGCATTCCTTTAAACAATTGGCAACATCTACCTGACGCTGACAGATCCAACTACTGTACTTCTAAGCATACAGGAGTATCTGGGATTAGCAAAACAAGGCAAGGGCTTTTAAAGTCAAAGCTGAAAACCGGAAAAATTTCTAAGATATTGAGGCTTACTTTTCACGCAGAGTATTTCAAACACCTTCATACATTTTTTTTTAATAATTAAAAAAACAAAAGCCGCATTGTAAAGAACTTGAATTGCCCAAACCAACAATAGAATGCCCTGTTAATATCTAGTTAAACTTTCAAACAAATGTGCCACCATTATAATCATCCCTGACATCAAAGTATTAAAAAACAAAGATACTAATCACATGAAACTAGCAGTTTTCAAATGTAGAAAACCATGACATTCAGTTTGCGCTGCATGAGGAATAAGAGTTAATTCAGTAAAAGCACACACATATACAGGGGTCAGATTGAACTTGGCAGAGAGTCTGGTTTAGCTACATTACAAAACAGATACATGTAGTATGTACATGTATTGAGACAAAGCATGAAAAAATGTACCTCAGTATAAAAGATGAAAGAATTGAAAAAAAAACCAACCAAATTTAATGCATCCCTAAAGTTTAAAATACAAGTAATCTTTAGTCCCAATATGGGATGGTAAACACTGCTGGGGCAGTTTTGGGTTAAAGAACTCATACGTGGAACAACTTGAAATAAGGAAGAAAAGTGTGTTAGATGTCAAACACACGGACGTCTCATACATGGAATAATCAGACGTTTTGCCTTCAAATTTTTCAATGATTTTTTTTTCAAATTAAAAAAAAAATTTGCATTATGATTTTGAGGACATATCATATCCATACAGGACATATCTGGCACCTAAAAAGGAACAAAAGAGGTCGGGGGGAAACCCTGACAAACAAACAAACAAACAAAGAAAGCAAAGAGTTCTGCAACTGCCTCTTGTTTTTCATTTTGCTAAAAGTTTAAAGTAGTGACAGAAAAAAAAACATGTCTAAGACAGGAAACTGATGAGCTCGTTGTTTCCTTTCCCTTTTTTAAAATATACCTGAGTACAGGCTCAACGGAGTCCAGCATCCATGTGGAATATGTTCTAAATTAATCTTCACATGTGCATGTACCTTTAGCAACCGATAAGGCGCAACTACCGCAACTTCTAGGTCCATTTAAGTGAACTACTTGTAGTACAACTGGGAGATCATAAATGGCCAATTCATCCTTTACAATACAGGAAGGGTAGCTCAAAATAGTTTAAAAGTATAAGATCTCCTAACAGGTCAATAACAGTGCAATGAGACAGAGATTTGGTTTGGTTATGGCAAAACTACTCATTACGGTGAACAAGGAACAAGAGCATTATTACTTCTTTTCACCGAAAAGAGGGTATGGTTCCTTTTCTGTCCCTTGAAATCAGAACTTTATCCAGCAAATGAGAAAAAAGTCTTTACTTAGACATGCTATAGTGATGCATACAAGCAAGGCTTTTTGCAAAGTAAATGTGTTTTAATTTCAAAATTTTGTTCAACATTGAATTCAGTATGTGCAGTATAAAGACCAATATTGCAGCCAAGCTCTGAGCTCTGCTCGGCCTTCCTAAAAATCCAGAGAGGATTTGATTAGGCAAAAAGAGACCCCTCTGAAATTCTGATTGCTGCCCACATCATAGTATCTTTGACATTTTGATGAAGCAAAAAGAAACACCTCCTCCAGATTGCTGCCGATATCATAGTATCTCTGACATTTTGACAAGACAAAAAAGGGAACCCCTCCAGAATTGTGATTGCTGCCGACATCATGATGTCTTTGGCATTTTAATGAAGAAAAAAAAAAACCTCTCCGGAATATAGATCGCTACCAACATCATGATATCTTTGACATTTTGATGAAGTAAAAAGAAACCCCTCCAGATATCTGATCCCTGCAGACATCATATCTTTGACATTTTGATTAGCAAAAGAAACTCCTACGGAATTCTGATCGCTGCAGACATCATAATATCTTTGACATTTTGATGGCGCAAAAAGAAACCTCTCCGGAATACAGATTGCTGCAGACATCATAATATCTTTAACATTTTGATGAAGCAAAAAGAAACCTCTCAGGAATACAGATCGTTGCCGACATCATATCTTTAACATTTTAATGAAGCAAAAAGAAACTTCTCCGGAATACAGATCGCTGCCAACATCATAATATCTTTAACATTTTGATGAAGGAAAAAGAAACTTCTCCGGAATACAGATCGCTCCGACATCATAATATCTTTGACATTTTGAAGAGGCAAAAAGGATCGCTGCCAACATCATAATATCTTTGCCATTTTGAAGAGGCAAAAAGAAACTCCTCCGGGATACAGATCGCTGTCGACATCATAATATCTTTAACATTTTGATGAAGCAAAAAGAAACCTCTCTGGCATTCTGATCGCTGACGACATCATAATATCTTTGACACTGCGAAACGGTTCAACTTTTTTTTTTTGGTGACCACACGTTCAATTTTTTCTCTTTCTTTTTGGAATATAACCAAATTTTGCAAGATATTGCAAAAATCAACAAATTTTGCGGTTGCAATGCAAAAGAGGAAGTTTTGCCTTTTTTTGCGATTGCGTTGCGGCCGCAAGGGTTGCAAAAAACCGCAATGCCAGCCTGCGCCCACCTGTGCTGGTGAAGCGGAACTCCTATCTCTCTACTTTCACCTGTTTTACCCCTCCTCTCTTTGCCTTCGATCTCGCACAGTGAAGCAACAACTCCCTCTGTTTGCTTAACTCTTGTTAGTCAAGCAGAACTCCTAGCTATCTACTACCACCTGTCTTCCACCTCTTCCCTCCCCCTCCTCTCTTTGCCTCCAATCTCGCGCAGTGAAGCGATCTCTCCCTTCCCTGTCTCTCTCTCTTTGCTTAATTCCTTAACCCTCTCCCATCCCGCACCATCCTCAACCCAAGGCCTAACGGCCAACAGCAGACAGGGCTTGGTGGAGGGCTGACAGCCATTAGCCATATTGCTTTTAATCTTTACAATTAATATCGTGCCGCTACTGAGGCTGCCATATAGAGAAATAAAGCAGTATCAGGGGTACGAAACTAAAGTCCAAAAAAGTCACGCCCCTAGAAGACAAAGATCACAAAATTTGCGGTGAATGATAAGGATAAGGCAGAGGCACTGAGTAAGCAATTCGAATTTGTATCAAGTGATCAAAACCTAGACCCAGAATTTAGGGACATTAAATAAAAAGCCAAAAAAAGACAAGTACAAATTACTAGTAAAAGAGATGTGCCGATACAACATCGATTACTACAACTTCCGTATAACACTAAAAGAAATACAAGAAGTCCTCGACAATAAGAAAAAATCTGCACTGACGTCGGATGCCATCACATAGAAAATAAGCAGACACCCCCCTCGTTTAAATTGAAAATACTAGTCCTCTTTAATGCAATTTGATCCTCCGGTAACATCCCAAAATAATTTAAACATGCGATGGTGATACCGATTATACAAACAAAGAAAAGATAAAAAAGACCAAGCATCTTATAGACCGATATCCCTAACGTCACACCTAGGTAAAGTATTAAGAGTCAATCATAAACAAAAGGCTAACATGCCACCTCGAGGCTAACAATCTGATAAGCGATACGCAAGCAGGATTCCATATGGATAGGCAAACGTTAGACCAAATAGTCACTCTAGAGAATTCGGTCAAAGCGGCTAAAACAAACTCTAGAGTAGGCGCGACATTTCTCGACCTAGAAAAAGCCCACGACACCATATGGAGGTAAGGACTACTGACGAAACGTAAAAAGTTAGAGATAAAAGGACTAATGTATAATTACATGGCTAACTTTAGCCAAGACAGAACACTCCATGTCCTAGTAGGATCGTCCCTCTCCACAATAAAGAAACAAATAAATGGAATTCCACAAGGAGCAGTAATATCACTGACCCTATTCAATATAGCAGCCAATGACATCCGCACGGATATAACAGATAGAAATATACAAACAAAGAAAAGATAAAAAAGACCAAACATCTTATAGACTGATATCACTAACGTCACACCTAGGTAAAGTATTAAGAGTCAATCATAAACAAAAGGCTGACAAACCATTAGTGGCAAGTGGCATCAAAATGATAAAAATACTAGCACAATAAGCAACTTATATAATGAAACACCCAAGCACAGGTCTTAAAGTAAACAGCAAAAATTCAAGCTGTCCTCTTCAACTCTAAGGACTAAATAAAACTAACAATAGAAGACACAGAAATTGGCACCAAGCCCATGGCTAAATTCCTAGGCTTAACATTCGATAAAAAAGGTACCTATAGAGAACATATAACCCTACGCATTAAGGCCAGCAAAACCCTGTTCCTCCTGCGATGACAACGAAGAAATCTGGAGCTGCAGGAGGCAAGAAAAGGAAATGGTACCTACATGACCGCATGCTCTTCATCGTGCCTTACATAAGCGACAGAAACACTACATCTAATGTACCTTTAGTCTCATCTGATAAAGACGTTTTGGATGATAAGGACATGTCGCAAGCCAGCATATAATCGTATAATTCTGGCCAGAATGTCAATATACCCACACCTGCTCCCCTCCCCACACTGACCATAGATGAAACATATAATCAGGATCCTCCTTCAAACCACCAAATAACATCTGAATCGCAGTCTCACACCCAACAAAATCCTGGCCCATGCACGCTAAAACTATTTCTACAACGCAGAGCATAAACATCATCAGAGTTTGAAGCTGAAATGCTTAAATCTGTGCAGCGACTAGCCACAAAAAAAGTAGAATCAGATGAGGATGAACATTTCTTTAAAAATCTAATGCCTAAAATGCTGCTGCTGAGCACTATAGATAAAATGAAGTGCATACCAGTACAGTCCTTTCTCAGGCAACTGGGAAAAAGTACATGCTAGCATGACCCTACCAAAGGCCAGCCTTGGTGTGCAGGGTCTGCTTTCCTTAAAACCTACCAGAATTTTCTTGCTCTGCAGCTTGTTAGTCGCCAAAAGTCTTTAAAGTAGTGAAAAGCAAGGTCACATGCAGTCAGGGTAGATTAATGAAATTACATAAATTAGAAGCTGCTAAGATTGAGTTGACAGACTACAGTGTCAACATATTTTTTTGACGTTATCAGACCCAAGATTCTGCACAGTGGCAACACGACATAAGCTGAACCATGCGGCTGCTGTGCGGGAATACATGAAGGCACAGATTGAGGAAGGGCGAATCAAAGAAAGGGGGGCTGAGCTGATCACAGGGCGATGGGGTTTGCAGTAAGTATTTATTTCAGCATGCAGGAGATATGTCAATCTTTATTACAATCAAAATGGTATCAGACTTTATATCAGCTGAATCTCTATCAATGACTCTATAAACCTCATAGTGCCTACTTCCATCAGAAAATCTGCGATTGCTTGTGGATTTCATTTGATTTTTGCTATAACTTACACGGTTACAAAACCATGTATGTTCATTCATGAAGCAGTTTCATGCTGCAGTCACTAACTTCAGAGTGCGAAAAGAGATAAGGACTGAGGATCCTCAGGACTGCTAATATGGTCAGTTTCTCTCTGCTTTTGCAGGACAGTATGACGATGCTGACCCAGATAGGTCTGTTGGTGGCCTCATACAATTGAGACGATTCATCCAATCACCAAAATCTCTAATCAACTCAGGAGAGACAAGCTGGGCAGCTTTTGAGCTGAAACTTCACCAGTAATTCTCAAACAAGGAAGAAAAAGTTTATCTTTCTTCGGTCAAGGCTGATTGAGCCACAGATTACTACACACTCATGATGAGGCAAAATAAGCATGTGACGTTTTGTGTGTTGAAGTATATGGAACAATGCTCAAAGCATTTAAAAGAAAGTTTTCAGAATGCCTACATGAGCTATTCAGGCTTGGTGTCCTAAGAGGAGTTAACCTGATTTTAATTTCTTACATTTGAAATTTAAAAAAGATTTTTTTTATAAGATCAACATTTTACTTTTTAGGCATACTGATTGATGGAATTTTTCTTTGCTTTAAACATAATAGCATCATTCTTGAAGCAGCTTGATGCTGTCGTTACCAACTTCAGGGTGCAAAAGGAGACAAGGACTGAGGACTCTCGGGACCACCAATATGGCAAGCTCGAAACCCAGTACGAAATTGTGAAGAAAGAACAATGGGTAGAATTGTTTTTATAAAAAAGTAGCTTCCTTCATGAACAATTGGGCAACGGAAAATAAAACTGTCCAGTGGAGAGAAAAATATCGAAGAGAGTATGGAAATAAAAACATCAAAGGTATTCGACATTTGTCTTGTGCAGCCCATGTTTTGCTAGGCCTCCATTTCTCTGTCATGAGTGAGATAAAAGTTTTGTATGAAAGTAGCGATTATAAACACCCCATCATCACCTTTTTAAAAGATGCATCTGATTGTTACAATCTGTAGGAGATTATCCTGGTGTGAGGAATCAGTGGGAAGGTTTCTCACTGGAGAGAAATTTGAAGTCTGTCATTAAGCCATATAAACACAACACATTCAATGGCTTGTTTGAAATAGCAGCATGGGTCGTTCATCACTTTGATGATTTCCTACACATCTTAACATCTCTCGATTCTTTGAATGCTAAGCAGGCATCACTCAAAAATTCTCAATTAACCCTAATTTTGGAATGTCTGTTTTATTCCACACAGTCAAGGACCATTCTGGTCAACAGTTACAACAAAAAATACAAAATTCACGGCCTAAGCACAAGATTTCAATACATAGTCTGCTTATTTCAGAAATCTGTTTGATCCCAGCAGCTTCTCCTGCCTTAAATTTCAAACTAGTTCTCCTGATAGAAAGGAAAAATTACCCACTACTCTGAGACCAGACATGAGATTAGAAAGATCCTCAGCAAAATGAGCAGTACCACTGTAACAAAATGTAAAGTCCAGCCTGCAGATTTTTTGCAAAGTTGGTGTGTATGACACACAGGCTGACGTGCAAAATGTATCCAAAACTGTGACACTGACCAACCTGGATTGTCAAAAAAATGTTGGCCATTTGGATACCAGCCAGAAAAGAAGGGCGAGCAGGGCTCTACATGATCATCTCTTCTGTTCTGCTGCTAAAACAGATCTGGAAGACGATGAGAAAAAGGGTATTTAGAAAAAAGCAATAAGAGATGGGAGCTCTGCTAAGAAAGAAGTATGGAGCACAGTTATGGACTCCTCCTATAACTTGAAGACAAAACCAAAATACCAGTAGAAATTGCAGACCATTGCAAAATCAACAAATTTACCTTCCCAGGAAACGTTCGTATTATAGAGACTATGGTTGCCCCAATCATAATGCGCAGAACACAAATAGGAAAAAAAAAAAAAAATTAAAACTTCTAAAGCTATATACAATCAAAATTCTGTACTAAGTTCATCTATCACAAAGCCACTGAGTAACATTCCTATTTAACAAGGATCTATAAATGGTCAAAAATGTTCAGTCATGAGAGACGCAGGCTGTTCTATGTCTGATGTATCATCTGACAGGGTATATCACTCACAGATGACTGATGAATGCATTGATTGTACCCTAATCGATGATACAAAACTATCCAGACCAAATGCAATTGGCGAGTGGTATTGATTAGAGACATAAGGGACACTTTTTACGAAAACCACTTTTTACATTATCTTTATTCCCTAGTTTCTTCCATGCATTACTAGTTGGGTTTTGTTGCTCTAGCCCAATTAAAGCTGGAGTTACTAAACATTTCACATTAGTCGTATAAACGGTTTCATATAAACCTATTTTGATTACACACGTAATAGCCAATACGACCCAATGTAAAAAAAAAAATTGGTTAAATGCAGGAAGAAGATGGGAGGAGGGGGGGGACACATTTAGGCTTGTAAGCTTAACATAGACCAATCATGTTTTTTTTTTTCAAAAAAAATAAACTGCTTCTCTGTAGATTTTAAGGGATTACAAATATTCCAGGGTTATGTGTACTTTTAGTTTTGTTTAACAAGTTTTGTAGAAGTGTTAACATGTACTTATTCAGATCATATTGTCCTAGAAACAATGAAATTGGTCTTTTTTTCTGCCTTTTTATCCATTTAAATGTTTATCACAATCAATCAAGCAAGCAACATACTTTATCCATTCAGTAATTTGTTTTGCTGCCCTTCTTCAGTGACAACCAATATCTCCAACTTTTTTTGCCGCGATGCTCAGCTCTAATTTTTCTCACACAACCCTCAACATGTCTTCTGTACAAGCAACTATGCATCAAGGCATGCCAGCATTTAAAGCTCCTGTTGCTCAGTGCATGTTAAATGCCCTGGCTAGTACAAGAGCGAACAAGAAACTTTCTATTGAAGCCTGGACATCAAAAAATTTAGATCCATACTCTTAACTCTCATTGGAGACTGGCTGTTTACAAATTCTTGCATACAAGAAGCGTTTCCAATTGAGGACGACCTAGCGGGAAGATAGTTAACTACAAAATTAATCTGCAGGAACCACTAGAATCAGACCCTATGCTTTCACTGAGGAGGCCTTAAATGAAGAGAACAAGTACGCCATTTTAACTATAGACTCTGGTAGTGGTACACAAGGTTACTTGATGTGCCTCATGAAAAAGGAAGAGAACTTTTACATATTTGATTCTCAATGAAAGCGATGAGAAAAGAATGCCAGTGCCAGACAGGACAACTATTTTTATAAAACATACTGCATCTGCTGACGTCAAAATATTCCTGATGGAGTAAGCCAATTCTCTTAAGACAGTGGAATTTTTAAAAATTTACACCATTTACTATTTCGTCTTACAAGGAGCATTTCCAATTACATGAGACACTTTTTAGTGAGGAATCCGACAGTTTTGAGAGCGAAGATGACGACATATCCCTCATTGCTTTCAAAACTTTAAAAGACCTTGTAGAAAGTAAATGTGAAGGAAAAGAGCAAAACAAAGAAACCCCAAGTAAATTGGCTGCTCAACGTAGCAGCAAACAAAAAGCAAAGGAAGTCTTGGCTGAAACTTTACAGCGTCAGTTGCCTTCTCCGGAAGTGCTCAAATTCCCGGATTCATTCATCCGGCCGCGCCTTGGCGCTATTTTTTTTTTTGGAAGTATTACAGCTTACAGCTTGTAAATTATGAAACAGGGTATACTTCATCTACCTTCATTTTAATATGTGTTTAACATGTGGAATTGTGTGGTTTTATGCAATGTTTGTTGTTTAAATGGGTATATCAAAGCATCAAGATCTACCACACCATTTTGTTAATATAATCAGAGGCCTTAAAATTAGTATTCTTGCAAGTGGCAAGGGGAGGAGGCCTAATCTACCTAATGACATCACTATCCGTAGTCAAGTTTTGGTGCAGCTGTTCTACTTGAGAGAAGGGGGAGGAAGATTATGGCATAGAATTGTATGAAATAAAGGGAGAGGTTGCCTCGACATTTGGTCCAAAAAAAAAAAGGTCAAGGTGGATGAAAGCGTTTATCTTGTCCAGTTCTGGTGGGGTTGGGTAGTGCAAGGTTAGGGAGCTCACCTGGAAATCTGCAGGGATTATCCATTTTGATCCCATCCCCTTTGCAACTGGTAGGGAGGTTTGAGTGACCAATTATTCAACTAGGGTCTGCATCATGGGAGCTTGCCTTATATCACCTAAACTAGTGCTGTACTGAGTTTTGAGCGACAACTTAACGAGCTTCACTTTGCCCAGTAGAGGCATGTCTAGTAAGTGACAATTGATCACTTTATATAGTAAATGGGCTTTATCACAGAAAGTTTAATTCATCTCCTTGATGATATAATTAAGTGCCATGATATTGCTATTTCTCACCATTATTTTCTTAACTTGACTCATATACCCGGTATGAGGCAAATTTTTAAATGTCAGTATCTGGTTCATTCTCCTTATGCCTCAGTCTCTAATCCACAGAATGCATGCTTTTTTTTCGTGCTGTCAAGAACTAGATCTAGATGTTTTCTAAATAGAGGCTCATTATTTGATAATTCTCATGCCTTTCCTTTTTTCAAAACAAGACAACTTATCTTTTGTCTTTTTCTTCTCTCTCTTCTTTTTTAAACTTTTCCCCAAATAAATTGAGTAATAGTTTTAATGGATACGCACCTCAACTACAGCCCTTCATGAGCGGCAGGATATTGAGTGCTTCCTGGCCACGGTCCTTGACCTAGATTTAATTTTCCCTGTCTTATCCAGCTTGGGGACAACAAGAGCTTCGGTTGCCTATACCGTAAACGGTGCTCAAGAACTGGTAACAGTCAACCGTGGCATGTCTCAAATCAAGTTATTGATTTTTTAACAGTTCTGTGGTTATGAAAAAGTGTCAAAAAATGTGGACTGGTTCTGTGCACTTCTGCACCAGGACAGAAAGTGTATAGATAGAAGCATTAAGCATGCATTAAGACTTAACTTAGACTTATGTAAAAACAAACATAGAAATCCAGATGCCTTAGAGAAAATTTTAAAAGGCAAATTTGAATGCTATCTGCCATCAGTCAATGCCAGCTCTCTACCTAAAACAATGCTTACATCTCTACCTCAAAAGCCTTCGGCTCAAGCCCTTGTCAAAGCTAATGTATAAAATTGTCTTAATGAAAAAACAAAAAAAAAACAAAATTGATTCCTTAACCTCCCTCTTGCAAGAGGCCACAAATGAAAATGAAGTAACAAAGGCAAATCATGACTCGCCCAAAAAAGTGCTAGAGACGACTACATTGAAATGCCAAAAATTAGCGAAGATTTCGGAATCCTCAGCAAAATCTCCATAAAAAAAAATCAGAACGAGTTATTTGCTGTTAAAAACACTTATCGAGAAAACTTTCAGTCTCTGCAGGCAGAGCTGTTGAATTTAAGAAAAGACATGCTGCAGTTTAGAACTAGAAAATCGTTTTCTTAGAAGTAAATTGGACCTTAAAAAATCAGAATTTGAATTTAATGTAAAATTGAAAACGAATAAGAACATTATGTACACTGATGAAGTTCATAGGACTTAATTTCCTTAATTTGTTAAATTGGTGCAAGTGCTGCTAATGTGAGGAGAGTGATGGAAATTGTTGCTGATGAAATTTTTAATTGCAAGTTTTCTGAAAATTTGCCTTGTGAGCAAACAGCTCTAAATATGTGCAATGAAGGGCAGGTTTTGTCTTCCTTACATGTTACTGTGCATTCATATGGCACATCTCGAGATAATAAAAAAATTGTTGGTCATCAATTAACACTTGATGATGGTAATGCACTATGTTTAGGTTTTACACCTGTTGCATCTGAGGATACCAACACTTGTTTAGATGTTACACTTAATCTTCTAAAAAATTTGTCTTCTCTTTATGATAAACCTGAAATTGTTTTTACATCTTTACCTTAAAAAATTAACAGCACTATGACTGACCGAGCATCAAACATGAAACTTTATGATAAAAAATTGATTTCATGCAATCAGAAATAGGAGGAGAAATCAGAGTTCACTTTTTACATTGTAATCCGCATTTCCTCTAAAGATTAAGTGCTGCTTGTGACAAGGCAATGTCTGTTATTGAGAAAGAAATTATTCTTAAAACAGATGAGCCTATTGGATGAGATGAGGAGGAAACTTTTCAGACCTTTAATAGCTAAGTCTGAGGCAGCAGTTAATCGAGTGATTCGCACTGTTTGTGATATTCTGGCACCTTGTGGGGATAAAAAAAAAAATGGATGTCATGTTCATTGAACATCATTTTGCAATGATTTGTGTATTCCATGTTTTAAGTCTAACAGGTTCAACTGTTTTTTTTTGAAGCAGGTGCTGCTTTCATTTTTTATCATAAAACTTTGAATCAGTTTTTGAAGTTGGGTGTCTTGAATGAGAGCCCCAATAGGAAAGTCTTGAGCATAGGTTTTGATGTTGCTGATTTAAACTTGATGTGTCATGTTCCTGCAATTGCAATTTTTTTTTGGAAAATCACTGGACCATATTGGAAACTAGTAAACAGTAATGTGAAATATACATCTTTCCACAAATATGTCATTCAGTTTATCTACATTTGGAAAAATTTATCGCTGATCCATGTGGTTTTTTTTTGTTACATTTTAATCTGTATTTGGGAGTGAAATGGTAATTGAAGCGCCTATGTCAAATTCAATCCATACTTTTATACAGAACAATGACAAGATATTATTGAAAGGGCATTACAAGCAATCTGTGGAGAAGCCAAACTTGTTACAAGACAGTTAACAGATTTTTTAGATGGTGGTGAATTTTCTCACCCTGATCCAGACATTGAGAAGAAGCATTTAGTCACAGTCCTTTGACAAATTTAGTTGGGGAAAGTGCATTTGAGAATATAGACTTCGACTTCATCAAAAGACGTAATTATTCCATTCACAATTGCTCAACAGGCCATATAGTAAAGAAATAAGACAATGAGTTTTGTAAAATCAAAGACATCAATCCAAAGGGCCACATTTTTTCTTTCTGCAAGAAAGCATGCTAAAAGTTTCCGTAAGAAGCACCAAGATGAAGAAGAACATGTAAAAATATTTGCTAAAGAAAAAATGGCTCAAAATCAAGAAAAAAAGATTTAAAAAAAAACATTGCCTTGATTACAATCAGCAGAAAGCTCACAATGTGTGTAAAAAAACATGGCAGTCCATGCACATCATCTGCTGAATTGACAGGTTGCTTAAAAAATTAAAAGAGCAAGGAAAATCAAAGAAATATATTCTTTGTGCATTTCAAAATGAAACATAGTATCTTAAAGCATTTGGCATTTCTACGGACTTAAAACTTGGAAAGTTTCCAATGCAGTTCATTGTTTAAAAAAATTATTTTAAGTGTAAGCTTATACATAATATGCATTATCCGAAAAATGATCTCTTTCAAAGGCAATTTTACCCCACAAAGCTTTTACAAAGCATAAATTTCTTTTACAGAATAGAGATAATCAATGTAGCTTAATTCATTTTAGGAAAGAGATGATTGAAATTAAAACGACTATGAAAAAAAGTTCCTCGGATCTTTGTTAATGTTTGTATTTAAGCACTTGTCGACTTAGTTCACTAGATCTAAGCTAGATTCTAAACAGATGAATTGATGATGGTCAAGTGTGTCAATTCCTCTAAATACAATTTCCCTACTACATAAAAAAAGTAAATTGCAGTGAAGATGTCCTTGAAATCAAATTATGTTTTATCCAATTTATGTTTGTTCTAAGCATTTTAAATTTATTAAGTTAAGATTGTTTTGAATTTTTAAAAATTAAAAATAAAGTCTGAGAAAAGGAAATCTGTTCAAGCTACCTTGCATGACCTAGGGCAAAATCCTCAGGTGGTAGCAAGACTAGTCCTCACCATAATAATCAGATCTCGGCTTTAGACTTAATGTATTCGCAGGCCCCTTAATTTTTGTTTCTTTTAGTCTGATTAGTATTACTTGTCTAAATGCCTTCTTGATAATTGAGATTTGTAGCCAATATACTTCTGCTGGAGCAACTGACAGAGTATTATGATTAACTCTATACATTTATATTTATTTCAAGTATAGCTGTAGATCTATAAGTAGATCTAAGACAAAGATGAGTAGAAAATAAAAAGGGGAAACGGTGACGTCACTCCCTAGGATTTGTACTGCGCTGTCATGACGAGCAAGGAAACGCGGTAAACAGGAAGCATGTGACTAGTTTTAACACTCTTTGCGCTTGGTGGAGGAAATTTTTGTAAATTATTATTCCAGTCACTAAACCTTGAAGTACTCAGTCTATTTGTAAAAGAAAAAAAAAAAGACTGTAACTAATGTTACAATTTATTGCTCAATACCACTGACAATGAGGATTTTGCGATTTATTTGCGCCAATACTGAAAAGTGCTGGGTAAAGAAAGTGGTAAAATTATCAAATCCTAACATGCAATACGATCTGTTTACAGCGCTTAGCAGCTAGTCGCGTCAAGAGGGCTTGTTTCCTGTCTTTTTTTCTCAGTCTTTGATCTAGGTCTAGTTTTCATCTATCTCAATGAGGTGCCCAATGCCACCTACTTGAGCAGGGTATTCTACAAGGTGGTGAGAGCACACATCCCTAAAATACAAAAACCACTGAATAACTGTGTTCTGAATCTGGTTAAATGAACAGTATGAACTGCTGGCTCCTTAAAACTCCAGGCAAATATAAGCTCTACAATGTTTTATATGTTAACCGACCATGTTCGAAAAACGTGTCCGTGCACAAAAAACTTTCTTTCCTTTGAGAGCAGGGCACCTAAAAAATTATTCATCACACCTCCCAGTTCTATTGTTCATCACACCTCCCAGTTCTAACTAAAGTCATTTGCCTCGACATTGTTCACAAAAAGGAGCAACAGATCTAACATTTTGTTGTAAAAAAAAGTCAAAGCACCCTCTTTGGTAGAGGCATTCTCATAGAGAATGTGATAGGCCATCATATATTACAAAAAAGGTGTCAATCTCAAGAATCCCATAAAACTTAAAAGACATCGTTGCCATATTTAGGCTAGTGAGAAATAGAGCAAAAATTCCAGCCCATTGTCTCAGTGAAAACACAATAAACATATATTCCTGCTTTAAAAACCACTAGGCCTAATTGACATACATTAACCCAGCACTAAATGGGTAGCTACGTCTCTTAAGATGTGACGAAAGTAAAGGCAGCGAGGAAAGCAATGGCAAACTACCTAGTAAAGTCGTATGCCAAGAACAATCAGGACCCTACTCGTTCCCACATCCTTGGACTAAGCGTAGGACCTACTTTACTTTTTACTTTAAATGCTTTAAGTGAGGGGATGATCAACTTATTCAATTGATATTCCTTAAATTTACAGCAATGAGTGTTGGAAGAGAGACTGATCTGATGTCACAATAGCCATTGAAATCAACCTATCATTTTTATGCAAATTACAATAAGACGACAAAGGGATATGATCCTGGAAAATTGGATCACAATTCACAGTCAGTGCCTTTTTCATCAGCAAGGCGCAAGTCCCTGAGATAAAATTCCAGGCACTTGACGATGACACCAAAGGAAATTTGTCTAACGTGCCCCTGTCCAGTCTACTTACAAAGCAGCTAGTAAATCTTATTTGATGCCCTCATGTACCAGATAATCAAGCTAAACTTATTTTTTTTCCAGTGAAAACTAAATGCTGTACAGCTAATTTAAAACTTGATTTTCATCCATATATCCTATAATATTAACAATCACTCTATTCAAGGTCCATAGTTTACAAAGGGATATAAAATTGGGTTGGTTTTTTTTTTTTAGCTCCACTATCTCCCAACGCATGGACAGCAAAGAAGACAAATGACACAGTTTTAGAGGAAGCTCATACAACAAGACTACTCATAAGCAAAATCCGTAAACGTCAAGCAACCTTTTTCGGCCATGTTATGCGAAGAGAAAAGTTGGAGAATCTTGTAACAACAGGAATGTTAGAAGGAAAACGCAGTAGGGGAAAACAACGAGAAAAGCTCATTGAAGGCCTGACAGACTGGCTGAAGGCAGGGAAATCGTTGGAAGCAATAGAAGCGACAAAGGACAGGAAAAAGTGGAGGACCATGATCGCCAACGCTGTAAAGCAAGGCACCTGATGATGATGATGATCTCCCAACGAGCCAACCAATCTCTACAATATAAAAAATACTATATATGGATTTGCCATTAAAATAGAAATACATAATATGCACAAAGAATCTGCAGATGCAATCAGCTATTTCTTGAGATTAAACTCCAAAAATTGAATTTACTAATTCAAATGGTGCAGAAACAACTTGCTCATAGGGCAATCTGCTATCAACGTCATAATGCATGTAATTAAAAGTGCATCAACAAACTATATGCACTAAGATAAACAATCCCTGTCAAATGAAAAGACTGAACACCAACTGTGGAGTATCTAACTCATGTGGTATGAAAACAGAGCTTGGCAATACACAGTCATTGATCTTGGGCAAAATCCTACACTCAACTTATCACTGAGCTCTGATGATCTGGATGCTCCTCTTTCCTGCTCTCTTTCTCCTCCATTTCCTTAGCTCTTGAAAAGTTCAAACCCTGCACAAAAGTCCCCCAGGCAGCCAAAGAGTTTTGTCTCCAACATTGTTGGTTCAGTCCACAACTGCAGCCTGAGGTCAGCATGGGGCTCATTTTTCCTATGCTGCATTGTCACTGGACTCCCTGGTCAAGGTATGTGTGCCTCATTGTATGAATCATTCAGTCACTTGGCAGCAACAGATCATACCTGAAACCAGAGAGATACATATATATAAAACTCAATGTTGAGGTAATAAAAAGCTGACCTTTTCGGTACTAAAAAAATATTTTTGAAAGCTTTTAAAAAGAATTCATATTGTTGCCAAAATCCTATGGGTAGGGTGGCCATTTTAAAATTTTTTAGATCATTTCTACAAACATGATAGCAATGTTATAATTCCATTGAAAACGGATGAAGCAGATTAGAGAGTGGTTTGTTTAATTGTTGTTAACTGCACTATAATCAGACATGGACAATATTGGTTTAAGTTTGGACAAAATTGCATACTGACAAAAGACATTGTAAACTAAATCTGTAATAAGAATCTTAATTTGATGGTTTCCTGCAGTGAGAAGTGAATTTTCCAAAACTTTAGCTCATTTTTCTTCCCTAAGAACAAAAAAAAAACTAGCTTCAGAAGCCTAAAGGTCAAACATCTCAATATATATGCACAGAGATGTTAGTTCATTTTGTGGAGCTATTGCTTATCCAGCCACCCATGGGATCTTGCCTTTCAGTCTACTGCAGTGGAATAATATTTTGCAGTCAAAAGAAGTTATTCCAGTGTGGAGTATAGTGTGTTGAGTATGTTAGGATTGGGAGGCAGAACTTGTCCCTGGTCCTGGAACTTGAAGCATTTAAACAGAATATGTTGTTGCTTCTTGTGCGTCATCATACAGAAAATTAAAATATCGCTTCTATATGCACACATACATTCATGAAATAAGGAAGCAAATGGTTGCTACCTTTGTCCCCATCTTGTGAAAGGGCCTGCGTTTCTCTGTCCACTCCTCTATGTTATCAATCCACCTTTTCTTATGTCTGCCTCTCCTGCTGCATCTGGAGATACAGTTGACTCCAGATAGCAATGCTTGCGGCATACGTTGCTATGCCTCAACATCACTGCCACTCTCTCTGAGGAGAAGAAAACTATCATTTGCCTCAAAGGAACACTGGAAAGATAAGTGTATTCTGCAATCAAGTAACAGAATGTCGATATATTTTTACATAACAGATAAATTAAGTGCATTTAAGTTGATCAGCCCTGATTCAACAATAATTTGTGAACAAATGATGCAAAAGATGTATCTTTTAATAAGATTTGATATAATATGACAAGTTGGAAAGTAGCCAGGCATCCATTTGTTTTCTCTCTGTCAGTGTATTCAGACCTTTGCAATTTTTTCTACAAAAATTTAAGTTCAGGTATAACTGATACAATATGAGAAATTAAGCTCAATACTAGATTAGCAATGAAAGCAAGAATCAGAGGGAAACAAAAATGGGAACAGTTATAAATATGGTACAGGATTTATTCAGCCAGTGAACCGATCTTCAGTTTAAAGTGAATGCTGAAAACCATTTAAAATAGACATAAGATACTTATAATGCAGATGATACACCTTGGAAGGCCTTGATCTTGCAAAGTCTAAAATGATTAATCTAGATACAAGATCTAGACTTTGGCAGATCTAGATATTTATTTCTCCACGGAAAAAATGTTAGCTATTTATATTTTGCACCTGAAATGTAAATATCAGACATAGCCATTTCCATTTTTTTAACTTGTGATTATCTTATAAATCAATGTGTTTATGATCAATTCCCAAAGTGGGAATCACAAAGCGCTTTCGCAATTATTGTTGAAAATGATTCATCAAAATCAATAGGCCTAATTAGACAAACCGCTGCTTTCCTGTGCCAATTCCCTACAGTGATCACTGGTTTATCGAACTAGATCTATTGCACTTTAATAATACCACAAATAGATTGAAAAAAAAAAATAGCGGGCTTTCAAAAAAGCTAACAATTGCTGCTCCACAGTATGTTTTCTTATGGCTTACGTCATGGGAAATGTTTAGTTGGATACTCAGCAAAAATAGTCATATCACACAAAAACTCACTAGATCTGCATCAACTATCCGTTTTGTCCTTCCCTTATCTCCCGCAAATGCATTCTCGAATAAACATCCTGAAAAGGAAAAGATTGCATCCATTAAAGTGAAACTCTTACACTTTGATCTAGATCTAGGCCTAGAGGACACTCCTTGATTTATAGACTTATTTCTCGTCATAGAGACATTATTGTTGTTGTTGTTATTATTATCATATTGCTTTTGTACACTTTCTAAAGTATTAGTATTGAAATTGCTTTGCCTAAGTGTCCCTAGAGAATGTTATGATGAAATGAATGGTAAAAGAAAAACCGTCATCATTTCGTTTTGCTAGTTTTAGTTTCTAGAAATTTACATCTGTATAATGTAACTATTTTTAAAGATTTATAAACAAGATGTAGCTTACACCATATAAACTTTTCCTACAAAGGATACCATTACGTCAGATGTTTTATAATCTATGCAAATGGCCCAGTCTTTCCATGTAACTCACACCACATGAATTCGTCGAGTGTCTGTCGAAGGTTGAATTTTGAACCCCACACAATCTAAACTTGAACCACCTCTTAGTTTTTAAATTTTTTATGTGATTTTTGCACACCTCAATGATTGGGTCCACAAAATTCTGTTCGTGAACCACCTCAAGATGGTGAAATGGTGTATTCATAGGTAGGGTATTAATATTATTGTATGAGGGGAGGCTGTCTGTATGATGAGAGGAAGCTGGGTGGCAGCAGTCTTGTCTGGAATGTGTGTTTGGAAAGCCTGAACTGTGGCAGGGCAAACACCCCACCTTTGGGCACTCCTTGACAATAGTGGTCCCGTTTGTTTACACATGGGCCACTGTGAAATTGGAGGCGGAGTGCTGTGCCAGGTACAAGTACATTGTAATGATCATGTTGACTTTTTCTTGTTATGATCATTATTATTATCATTAACATTATAAATTACTATTATCTTTATTATTATTGTTATTATACCTCAGTGCCTCTGAAGAATATAACAAAATGAATGGTAAACGTAAAAAAAAAACAGCTTCATGTCCATTTTTGCTAGTTTTAGTTTCTACAAATGTACATCTGTAATGTCCTTAAAGATAAATAAAAGTAGCTCACACCACTAACCATTATTGCAAAGGATATCATTGTGCCGCTAGATGGCCTCAGATGTCTAAAGCGTTAGGTCCCGTTTCCTCGTGCAGCTCATGCCACAGAATTTCATTTAGGTGCCCATTGAGGGTTTAATTTTGGATGCCGCACATTAACTTAAAATGCCTTTTGCAGTTCTTCCAGTAATTCTCAATGTAATTTGTGCATGCCTCAGTGACTGGGTCCACAAAATTTTGTTTGTACACAACCACAAGATGCTGGAATGTTTGGATCACCGGTAGTGTCGATGTGTCGTATGATGGGAGGCCGTCTGTGTGTATGATGCTCCCTGGTTCGACATATATCTGATGATGAGAAGGAGCAGACCTGACCTGTAGCAGGGCAAACACCACCAGATACCCACCTTTGCTCCCAACATGCGACCAACGTTGTTTTATCTCTTCGTTATGATGAGAGATTCGTCCAGCTCAACTATCTGCCCAGGTCCACTAATTCTGTAAGGATGGTTCACAAGGTGGTTCGAACACATGTCCCTAAAATGGCTGAACCATTGTGTAACTGTCCTCTCGCAAAGACTGCATATTAAATCGATTGAGGCATTTGTTGGCATTTTTAACGACCACAAAAACAGTTGTTCCACTAATTCTTTAAACTTCAAATTAGAATTCTCCCAAAATGAATTTCTTTTTTTTTTTAATTTTGACACTTTTGTGATTGGGACAGCAAAAGGCTTGTTTGTCCCCTCTCCCAGTTTTGATTAATGTCATCAAACAGTTACATGTAGAACAGTTTGGAGGAATTTGACGTAAAAGCAAACGCTGTTGCAAAAATTGAAGGGCGCGTGTTAGAGCAAAGTTGGGCATTCCTTGACAATGCGGTCCTGTTTGTTTACATGTTGGTCATTGTGAAATTGGAGGCGGAAGAAGCATTCGATAGACTAATATATATATTCAAGTGCATGCCACAATGGCAAGTAGCACTATACTGTCAGTATCGCTTTTATTAATTATGAATTTATTCTTTTCTTTTTTCTCAAAGAAACAATTAAATCTGGCCCTATGAAAGCTTTACAAGTAGATGTCCCGCTCCTCATTGCTTGTGCGTGATTTCATCATTGTATCTAATCCTTTGCCTCTTGAATTGCTGTAGATCTAGATCTAGATGTTCTTCACTCTTGGATTTTGTTAGGTTTGTTTTTGGTTAAGGGCCGATAGCTCTAATTAGATGTTTTTGGTTAACGGCCGATAGCTCTAAATTAGATCTAGTCTAGTCTAGATGAAGATTTTTCTTTTTTTTTTTCGTTTTTCCTGTGATTTAAAGAAATGTAACTAGAATTTAAAATGAATAAATGGCACTAAATTTGTTTTATGCACGTGATGAAGAAAGTGCCATTCAATTTTTGCAACAGCGTTCGCTTTTACGCCAAGTTCCTCCGAAGTGTTCTACATGTAACCGTTTGAGGACATCTAGATCTAGATTCTAGATCTAGATTTCTAGATTCTAAATCTAGATCTAGATCTAGTGGGTGAGGATCATTTAGATCTAAATTAGATAATTTTAGCGTCGCATGCACTGAGAAGCACACACAATGCAATGGTCATGAAACAAGATAATTACATCTCTCTAACGCCGGTCTAGAGAATTTTTTAGCTAAATGCTTGATTGATGTAGCAAAAATCGAGACGCCTGACGCTATTTCTAGATCTTGTTGGCCCCAGCTGAGAGCCATAGGTGGTGCGGAAAAAGAAGCTAGCGATGAGCGAAGCGGCCGCTTCAAACGTCCTTACCACGAAGCTATTAATAGGTCTGACCTTGACTGGTTACGTAATCGCAGACCTCACATCTGGAAACGTACAAAGGGGCTGTTCAAATATAATCTTACACCTTTTTTGGGACTTTTTGACCCATTCCCTTCCC
>BLXT01003749.1:0-14441 GCA_019648995.1 Plakobranchus ocellatus | reverse complement strand
CTCTCTCTCTCTCTCTCTCGCCCTTTACTTTTATTGTCGTTTTCAAGGTTTCTTTATTTTTTTTTTCTATCTTTCCTTCATTTCCTAATGTGGAGAGGCGGTGGCGCAGTCGTTAGCGACCTAGCCCTGAAATCTGCAGAGACTTTTATATAAAGTGTGCATAAGCTCCACAAAGACGCTGCGCACCTCAAGGGCCATGAAGTTTGAGATCATACTGAACTGGAGGCACCATCATCCATGACACAAATAACCTTTCTCTAACACAAATATTTTTCCACTACTTACAACCATTCGGTAGCGAACACAGGCAAAAAGTCCTTGAGCCCTTGCTCAATCTTTACAGTGAACTTTCAGATCCAACCTAAAGGCAAATTCGAGCGGCAAAAAAATTAAAATGATTACATGTGTATCTCTTTTCGTTTTTCTTGCCCCTCATGTCAGGTACTCAACATAACATTTATCGGTCACACATGTACATGTTATAAGCTTTTACCCCATTCTTGTACCAGTCTCTCTATCTGAGTGCTACTCACTCATCATTCTCTTTGCCTCATCCCGTTCACAACTATTGTGATATCTGTGTTCTGGCTACAGTCAGGTCAGTGTACTTAGCGGCAAGGATCGAACCAGTAGCTAGTATTGGAAAGTTCACGTAAATAGCTACCTGGAAGTAATTGCCAAAAACTTCACTTCTAATCTATACTGTCTCTCTATCTTACTCATATTGACACATCAAGGCATTGGGAGAATTTAGAATAGTGATATTTTTTTAGATCAATCAAAGCTGAATTTGAGCACGTACGTGCTTATCAAAGTCAGATAAATTCATTTCAGACTTGGAAAGCTTTCGAGTTTTCGGCAACAAAGAGCGGAGACTTAAATAATCACTCGTTTCATAAATAAATGTAATTCTATTTTAGACAATGTCGGTTATTACTTACAAATGGAGCGTTTTTAGTTGTTTTTCGTTTTGTTTCGTTTTGAAAAAAAAAATTTAACTATTTAGGCGCATTTTATCAGTTAGACACAAACTGCATCATTTTAACTTTTCTCCTAACTACGCGGGGTGTGGGGGGGAGAGGGTGGCATCTGTGGCACAGTTGATAGTTCCTTCGTCCTGAGATCTGCAGAACCACTTCTGCCGTGTGTTCAAGGCCGTAATCGGCACGGCCCGAAATGTACAAAAGACACACTTTCGTCTCAAAACCTGACGATCCAGTTTTTACTCGTTTTTAGAGACATGCTTCAAATACTTTAAAAAACAAGATAAGAAATTTATAGCAAACACAAAACCTGTCGATTCAATTTTTAGAGCATGCTTCAAATATTTTAAATAACAAGATAGGAAAATTATAGCAACATTGTGTGGAACAGTTTGCAAACTTAAAGGTGTATTAAGCCCGTCCCCCTGGTAAGTGAAACCGGGAGCTATTTTAAGTCCCTGAAACATAGGCAGACAATGATCTTGATTGAATAAAAAACACTTAAAATGCATTCACATTGATTCAATATGAAAGACATTATGAATATGTGTGTGCATTTTAAATGGTCAACATTTAGACGCTGTGAACTAATCACAAGAGATATTGTATTGTATGATGTACATAATATAATGTGAATTTTAAATGATTGAGACTTGTAGCCGTTTGGACTATAATCTCGTAAAATACTGTACTACATGATGTACTCTACATATGTGAATTTGAATTGAATGATTAAGAGTTAGACAATTTAGACCTATCTCAAGACAAAGACATTTAAAAAACATGAGACACAATATGTAGGAGAATTTCGAACCATTAAGTATGATTAACACTCAGAAGACTTGGACTAACCTGAAGACATTAACTCAAAATGAGAGGTACAATATGAAGTTTGAATGATCAAGGTGAAGTTACATAGGTATAGCAGTATATATCAATAATTATGTTGTTTTTGTATGATTATAGCTTAGACCACAGTGGAAACTTCTTGCCTTCAAATACATGAGATGCTTACTTGTGTGAATTTTGTAAGAATACGTTTAACAAAGGTGGAAGGGTTAACTTCATACTTCTACATACCTTTTCATTCCAGCTTGCTTTAAGTTATGCGGACTACGTATTATCACATGAATAATTTTCATCAACATCCTAAACTTTATATGGTGTGTAGATAATGTGTTACTTGTACTGAATAGGGGAATTTTCTCAACAAAGTCAATTATTCTGTTATCCAATGAACGGATTTATAACTTAAGCAAGGTTAATGTTACCCATTGGTAATGGTAAACATTTACATGTGTATATCAACCACAACTTCAAATGGCATTTTGTTTCAAAGGCACAATGTTTACTACATCATGTATCTTGAATGCGTTGGTTACAACAACATGAATATTTTCAAACATGTTTAATATACTGGATTTATATCCTAAACAAGGTTTATTTTACCCATTGGTTAGCCTTGATATGTAAATATCAACAGCAACTTCACAAAGCATTTTGTTTAAAAAGCACGTTTGTTATCTTCGGTGCGTTGGTTACAACGACAAGAATATTTTCAAACATGTTTAATAATACGGCCACGTTGTAAAATATACTTGTACACGTATGTATGTGTGTATATATATATACATATATATATATATATATATATATATATATATATATATATATATATATGTATCTTGAGGAGGTTGATGTTTGATGCAATTACTTGTGTTTATGTTTCAGAACAACAATAAAGTTTTGTTGAAGAAATATCATCTATCCGCTTTCTATAAATGTGTCTGTATCAAATTTAAAAAGGCATTAATCCACAGTGGAGCCTGTTTGACATCAATTTCTTGGGACCATCAACATTGGTTGACTTGTAAGCAAGAGTTGACTTTATCCATATCAAAGAAATAGAAGAAAAAAAAAACCAAAAGGGGCTGACCTAAAGAGTTCAAATCAAGCAAGAAATTCCCTTAGTTACGCAAGATGACTTTATCCAGACTCCACTGTATTTTGCCTAAAAGATTTATCGATTACTTATTACAATTTTCTTAAATATAAAGGGTGTTCATTAACCAATAGGCTTTTTCAGGGCATCAGTTCAGTTTCATCTGGTGTAGTCAGTCAGTCAAATGCAATTCACTAAGGCGTTTCATAAAAAATGTACATGTATCTCACAGCAGAAACAGATACACTAAGAGATTTTTATGCAATTTCACTTTATTTTTTTCCTTTTTTTTTTTTTTATACAGAATACTGAGGTACATACAAGTGTGTATTCTACTTTAAAAAAGATGCCTCTAAATAACGCCATTAAAAAATGTAGAGAATAAAACTTTATAGGGAATTAACATAAATTGTATATTAATATGTAATGAGAAAAAAAACACAAAGGGGAAATTAGCAACAATGCAGATTTACTAGCATTGTTCCCAAATTTCAATGCTTTTGATCTTTTTTAAATATCAAATGAACTTTCAAGTTTCTGAACTGAAAATTTCATCTTTAATTACATCATACATGTACATATGTATATATGCCACATTGCTACGTTGAAAAATGGCACTGGGTATTTTTTTTTTAAGAGGTGTAATCAAACCACATTCATTTGCTACCTATTGCTAAATTGATTCACTAAATCAACACATGAGCTACAAAATCTGATCTCTTGCCTCCTCCTCCCACTCCTCCTCTTCTCTCTCCTCTATATCAAGGGAATTACAATACATTAAAACCTGCTGTTGTTTTTCTTTTAATTGCCTACGACCATCTAGCATGTTCTTGGTAATCACCAGCAAAGAAACTGTGCAGTATCACTCTGGAATGCTCATCAATTCTGTTGTAATAGAGATCTGAGCATAAAGTAAACAGAAACTATGGGGGTTGCTTGACAGAGAAAAGAGAAGAAGAGGGTCTCCCCTCCATTGCAATGGAACCCACTACAGACCGTCAGAAATTTGCTCAATGTTCCTCCCTTTCAAATACATGAAAAAAGACATGTTGTTTCATGAAGGGCACAGGTCGACAAAATGCTTGAATATTGAAAGTGGACGCAGCACTGTCTAATTACAAAAAAAAGAAGCGTACAGAGCTCAACCCATCTCAACAGAAAAGCAATGGAAGATACCAACAAGAGACTATCAATTCAAAACTTGTATAGTTTACATCATTAATGCGATTGATACAATAAAGGATGTTGACAACTTGTGTCAAGAGATATATGTTATGATCCACTCAAAAGTCCTTTTGTTAGTTTTTTTTTTTTTTTTTTTTTATGTGAACCGGAAAAAAACATCCTTCTCGTGTATTCTAATTTCCACTTTTTATTGATGGGTGGGGGCAACAAGTACTAAGACTTTCTTTTTTTTTTAAATCTTTAACTTGTAAAAGCAAAAAAAACCTCCTGTATGTTTCTGGTTCTATGGTTGTGGAGCGTCCTTGAATATATACACAGCAGAGAAACAATGATGAAATATACAGTCAGTAATAAATCATTTGTCAGTTTTAGCCCAAAATAAATGTTAAGCAAAATTGACAAAAACAATACTGAAATAAAATATTCATATCAATTTGTAAAACATTATACAAAAAATTTAACAGTTGTAACAAAAAAGCTAGATATGGTGTATAATGAGAAATATATGTGTGAGTCATGCAAATGGAGGCAGACAAAAGCAGTGATGATAATAGACAATTGTTAAAAACGAGAAAAATGTTTCTTTGTTTCAAATAATGCATGACAACCGCCCTCACCCCTCTCCCATCTTGTATTTGATTTTTTTTAAAAAACCTGGTTTGTAACAAGTTTCTAAAATTACCTGTGAACAACTGCTGGAGATTATGCAAGAAGGGAGGCAGGATGAGGAAGCTGGTTTAAAGCTTAAATCTTAAAGAGGAAAGGCTCTGGCAGAAGGGGGGAAAAAAGAGGATTTCCTCCCATTCACGGAAAATTATCATCACTGCAAACAGGTAGTTTTCATTCAAGCTCAATACTACATGTATATCTATTGCATGGCAATATAAATGGTTTATCATACAAAGCCCAAGAAAACTAGAGAGACAAATCCACAAATCCAAAGTTTGTGTAGCACAACACTGCTATTGTGAAGCTAGAAGTAGACAGAGTCATTCAAGCCCCTGAGCTGCAGGAAAGAGGGTAGCAGTAGTTGTGGAAAGCTGCCGAAAATAGGAACAGACAAATCACTATGGCTAGTCCAAGCTTTAACTAAAAGTGCACTGTCTTTCCATGTTCACTTTTAGGAAAAAAGAATTCAGATTTTTTGTTCACATTTTTTTACATTTCATCTTTTTCTTTCTTGTTTTATAATTATCATATTTTTTAAAGCAAAGAGGCAGTCAATAAGTGAATTACAAAGTTGTATCACCCTTGTTATTTTAGCTTAAACAAAAGAGAAGCACAACATTTTTAATCATTCCTAGTCAACTTCAAGATATACTTTTGAATGCAACAATGGAGGATAACTTTTTATAACTCTGCGAATAATAATTAAATACGGAACACTTTAAAGAAATTACATAAAAAATGTACAAAGAGATCTGAATTAAAAAAAGCATCAAAAAGGTGGAAACATTATGAAGACTTCAAAAATTTAAAAATAACAACAAAAATGTTCACATACAGACAAAGAATATTAAAAGGTGCCAATGCACAAGAATGTGTTAATAATGGTTCACAATATCTTGAACTAATGCCTTCAGAAATAAAAAGTAAACAATTTTTTTCTGATGATCAGCTCATGAAATGCAACAATTATAAACATGTACAGAATCTGTTCTGTTGTAAAATTTAAATGTTACTACTGTCACTGCCACCGAAATTGATAAGCTAAATATTCGGTGAATTCCAATTTTCTTCCTGAAATGGAATTTTTTTTCTAGTATATCCTTTATAAAAATCTGAATTAGGATAGGTCCTAGCTTACATCTACAGCAATCTTTCAAATTTTGGGGCAAAGATGTGTCCACATACTTTATATAAGGTATAATTGAAAGTTGTGAAGGGGAGGGGGGTGTCTTAGTTTTTATTACCACAGACTGTAGAGACATTGCTGCTGGTCAGCCACTTCTGTCTGCTGATGACAAAACTGATGGTACAAAAAAATTCACTCATTGGGGATTAATAAAGGTATGACCCCTTTTATGTCTTTGAACCTCCCTCATTTTAATGTCAGAGATGAACTACACAAACTACATTTTGGAAGATGGTGAACAGTGATGACCTACACAGACAATCAGAATAATATGCAATGGTGAACAGAGGTGGCCCACAGATACAATAAATTTCACAATTACTAATGGCAATAATAAACAGAGCAAAAGTAAAACTACCTCATGAACATGTACTTTTGACCCTGAAGACTTAGTGGAAACCTCAACAAATAAAATCTGATAATTAAAATTTCTCATATAAAAATAAATCAAGTTTTCACGATCTAGATGCACTGGAAAAAAAACAGTGACATTGCGTGACAGTTGAGCACTCTGCTGGGGAAGCAATAAATGTACTTCACTTGATGTTAACATCTTGAATCATTCACAAGATGACAAAAAAGTAACCCACCTTCATACTTCATGTATTTCACATGTTTCCATCCAGAATTTGATTTTGCTAATTGAACCTAAGTGGTTGTCCAAGAGAAAGACCTGGTTGTGGTTCTGGTGTGCACCAAAATGTTTTGGAAATGACTCTAAAAACAATAACTTTTGCGATATGCAAAAAAAAAAAAAACGTACGTCCATAAATGACATGGCACCGGCAAGAGAACTAAATAATGTCAACGACAAGAAAGATTGAAATTTGAAACAAAATATCTACGATTGTTGATCTCAAATCTGTGGATCATGAACACACATCATGCTAGGAAAAAACAATTAACATCAACAGTAAAATCAATCACCATCTAAGACTCTCTAGAAAGATTTAAAACTCACAAAACCTTTTTACTATCTCCTCCCCCCTGCTTAGTAAGAAATTTATGACCTAGATTCATATCTTTTTGTATTGGCCATTTTCCTTAAATGCTCTTGGGCATTCGATCAGCTTTTATTTTTTTCAACATGCTGTGGTGAAATAAGACAAATATGACACTATTCAAGTTTTTTTTTTTTTTTTAAGGGAAGATGTTTTCACATTTGTTTTTCAAAAGTTATACCTCAGTAAAAATATTTTGGCAGAAAATTATAAAAATCTTTATCCAGTTTTCACATAATGTACACGATTCTTAACTATATTAATGATCTGAGACCTTAAAAGCATTGATACATAGATTGCACATAGACTCTATCTAGTCTTGAAACATTAAGAGTTCACTTAGTATTTTATAAAAATTTCAATATTTTTTCTTATAAGGAGATCTCAAGCTTTTTGGCTCTCCATAAGAGGACAAACAGGCTCAAACCTGAACCAGTAAAGAAGAAAGGTCCCTACACTGCCAACACAACAATATAATAAGCAACTGACATAAACCCCAAATCAAACAAAAATAATAAAGAAAAAAATCTTTACAGAAAGCCAATGTTAAATTTGAGTGGTAAAGGCAAAAGCAGGGCTAGACCTAAAACATGTTTGCTTGCAATTTAATCATAGATAGGTCCTAGTCACTAAAGATGAAGATATCTCAAAGAAGAAAATATTTCATATTCTAAAAAGCTTCTCCTTAAAATTATATGATCCTTGCTGCTTTCATCACAATGCCTATATGTTAAGTCTAAGACTTTAATATAAAGGCTGCACACCTGACACAAACATTCTTCGTCGCTGTAAAAAAGTAAACTGACAAAAAAAATTCACATTAGGAATGCAATATTCATAAACCTTCATTCAGCAACTACCACTTGTCCTGAAAGACATGCAGTCTGCCACTTGAATTTGCACCTACCAATGTGCAGGGCTTCTGTGGATGAAACACATTGAGACTACAAACCGATCCCAAATGATCTTCATTTGTGAGAGTGTGCAAAACTTTACCCAGAGATGCATCAAACACCTGAATCTCACGTGGCCGAGCCATGGACCCAACAACAAACACATAAGGCACAGTCGGGTGCCAAGTGGGCTGAAAGTTGGTCAGCCAGCGACCAGTGCAGTTGTTGTGCTTGATGGTCCGCCATAGTTCAATATCAGCACCAGAAAAAGGGGAGGGCACATTGAACACTAAGATGGTGTCATCTGCAGCGGAAGATACAATTTTGTGTCCTAGAGGCGAAAAGTAAGCACTAGCAATAGCTCTTGAATGTCTGGAAAGTACTTGCAAAGGTTTTGGAGATTTCTGTGACATTTTTCTGATATCCCAGAGACAAATGTTAGTGTCTGTTCCTGCAGTGATGAAGTAATGACGCTGGGTTGGATGAACACTGACCGTCCGTAGACTCTTCTGGCTCACTTTAAAGACTTGCTCAGCTGAGGTGTTTGATGTTCTGACATCTATCAGAGACACATTCCCACTGAAATGAGAGACAAGCATTGTGCGAGATTCATCGTAAAAACAAAAATTTCTGAACAGATCATCATTTTGTTCAGGAACTGAGAAGACTTCATTGAAGATGCCTTTTTCAAAATCCCCACATCGGAGTGTGGCATCGTAGCTGCTGGAGTACAGCTTGTGCTGGGCGTCAGGTGGTACCATCAGGCAACTTACAGGCCTTGTGTGTGGTTTGAAAGCTGTCACCATCTGCTCCTCGTCCTGAGACATCACATTCCATAAGCCGACTTTTCCCCACTTGTCCCCAGCAATGGCAATAAGGGGCGATATTGCAGGATGCCAAGTTACAGAAAAAACCCGATCAGGCACCACTTTTGCAACTCCTCCATCAACAATTGACATCCTACTCAAGCCTGAGGAAAACTTAGACACTTCACTAACATGACCGACTATTTCCCCTTTCAGAGATGACATCTGTGATTTAAATGAGCTCAGATATTTGTCAGGGTCCGGGGCATGTTTAGAGAACAGACAATCCTCCATTTGAGCAGGACCAGCAGGTAAACGTGTTTCTTCTACAACAGACACCACTGGTTCTGGTTCTGGCAGCTGGTTGCCTTCTGGATCAATGCGTTTGATCCTCAAGCTCTTCCTACGAGGCAATATTTCTACTGGTTCTTTCTTGACTTTCAAGCCTTTTTGTGTGGGCTTCTTTGGCTTTGTGACAGACAACTGCAATGCCTCTTTGGCCTGGTCAATTCCAAGACTGGCGAAGAACAGTTCATTTTCTCGCAGGTTTTTCTCTCGCATCTCAGCATAATTAAAACTCTCAGGCTCATCGTCAGAGATGTTGCTCTCAGAGTCATCCAAATTGGATTTAGCATCCTTTTGTAAATGATTTTTCATTTTTTTCGGAGACTTAATTGGGCTTTCACTATTTCTTTTTCTTGGGGAGATTCGTACCATAGCTGGGTCTTTATTTTCATCAACCTTGGGCGATTCCTGCAAGGACGCATCTTGTGAGCTGCCAACCTCCTCCTTCTTGACCTTGACTGGTGTGGTGTTTACTTTCTGCTCGGGTCTGAAACTGGGAGTCAAGCTAGTATTTGTTTTTTTAGGGCTCTGAGTCAGCTCTTTCTTCACACGTCTACTAATCCTGGGTCTTAAAGCTATAGTGTGTGTTTGGGGAGGCTTTCTCTCAGTAGTCATTTGTTCCGACTCCATGTTTTCACTCTTTACATGTGTCAGCTTTTCTTGCTTCACCTCATCTGCAGAAACGTCTCCATTGGGCTTTTTATTGGTCCCTAGTGTAATTAATGATCTCCTCATATTTTCTGTTTCCTGTAAAAAAAAAAAAATGAAAACAATTTTCCTGAGTGAGAAATATCAAATTTTCATTAAATGCAATTAAACATTACAGTCAACATCTCTGACCATAAAAGGCACATAAAAAAATGATAATCCAATATGAAGAACCATTGTGAGGAAGGATGAATGTGTGTGAGTGTGTGCAGCAACAGTGTGTGTTCAGATCACCTGGTTGATCAAGCAAGAGAAAGGAATCAGTGTAGATTATAAGGCACTGACTGGACACTTGGTACCACCCAGGCAAGCCATTGCTAGGTTTTGGTTTGGCCCCCAACTACATGGTCGGATGATGCTCTCTTGTTGATAGATGTTCCCACTTTGTCTCTGTCTTTCCCTTCCTTTCAGTTTTACTTTAATTCTTCCAGCTTTGTGCAGTTGACTTCATGAGAAAAAGGCCCCACGGCTATTCATTTTTGTCCCATATAAAGTTACTTAAAAAGAAGAAAAAAAGTAAGACTGACACATGGTGTTGACTTTAAGCAAGAGTTGACTTCTTCCAGAATCCAGTGAAATTCAATGGCAATTAAAATCTAAAATGACCTGAAATTAATTTTCTCACTTAATAAAAGTATTACATTGATTGAATAGAAAAAACTATTCTAAAACAGAATAAACCTCTTATGTACAAGTCACAATGCCAGCTGATGCCTTGACAATGCAATAGTTAATGTAATCTGTTTGGCATTATTTTGTGTTGTTTTGTCTGAGAGAATTTTGTTGAAATCAAGCAAAATTAATAAATTAGATAAAACTTTAAAAAGTTAGATAAAAATTTAGAACTTAGGCCATGATCAATTACAAACCAAAAACTCAACTATATCATAGAAGCAAATCATTCCAGCCCCAGAAAATTGGTTTTAATTTTATTTTGGGAGGACTGTGATTTTATGTTCATATCCCATTATAGTGTGAGGAAAAGAAGGCAATTTGAGTCAAGTACAGACAATTTTGAAAATTACCGAAAAAAAACAGAGCCAAAGAAAATTTGTTTTAATTTTATTTTGGGAGGACTACGATTGTACATTCATATCCCCTAATATTATGAGGAAATGAGGGCAATTTGAATCAAGTACAGAAAATTTTTTTAATTTCCAAAAAAAAATGAATACCTATGGGATCAGCAAAAACAGTTGTGCAGAATGAGAAATGGTGGTATATATCTTTAAAAAAAAATATGATGAGTAAATAAAAATAGCTTTCAAGTGATATACATGCATAGACAAAAGCATCCACATAAATTTGACATCATATTAAAAAGTTATGATGTAAATTTAAAATTCATTACAATCCAACACACATATAAACATTACTAATTTCAACACATAGCTCTCAACCAAAATAGTGGTTTAGTACGCTAAGAGATCTCCCAAAGCCATACGATCATAGTTCGAAACCTGCTTGTGCCATAGTCACAGGTAAACATATTCACAAGAGAGAAGATCTATAAAATTTTTTCCTTATTCTTCAGATAAAATATAAATACTTAGCTCTCTTTGCTTTGCATCAAGCGGAAATCTTTCCATTGATTGATTGATACTTTAATAATAGAAAGAAAATTCCACTTTGAAATCAGAAATTTATGAAAAGAGAGTAAAAATATGTGAATATCTCAATCCCACTCTTGCACTCTTGTTGGTCAGGGATCATAGGAAAGGGGGAGTTGAATATTTAGCCATTCCACAACAAGGTGATCTAAGAGTTTCAGGCCCTCCCTACGTCCTGAGCACCATGGCAGGGTCAAACCTGTGACAGAGGGGTCAATATCACAACGGAATAGCAGGTTTGGGTAATAATTCTGAAAACAAGTGTTTTCATTTACAGACCCTAATTGTGCAAATGAATTGACAAAAGTACAATGAATTGGTACTGAAAGATGCCCATTTTAAGCGATCACTGATTAAAACCATAAAACAGAGGCAACTACAGTTTAAGGTCATATTTGCCTACATAAGCGTAACATGGTTAGCAATTACGGGAAAATTGAAGGCAAACGCAGTACAGGTAGACTGAGAATAAAATTTATTGAAAGTCTCAAGTCATCGGCAATTGGTAAGGCTAGCAACAACTTTATGAGGTTAACTGAGATTTGAGAGGAAAAACATGATTGCCAATGTCTATTCCCGACAAGGCAATTAGAGGAGAACCAGAATAACCAGCTATTAGTCTAATTCAATCAATTAGCCAATTTTACTCCAGGGGAAAAACCCACTGGCTTTCTGGAATAGTGCCTCAATCACTACCTTGGATTGTGGTGCAACTACAATGAACGGGGAAATGGGGCTTGAATGTACACAATGGCCAATTGCTATCATAGATCCTACTGTCTTCTCAGTGTATTTTGGTGTTACATTTAGACCCAAAAGAAGTCTTGCTGTAACACAAAAAATAATTCTATAAGCACAAACTTATTTATTAATATTACATTATTAGTGAAGGCTTGTTAATTAATGTGTCCACTATGAGTGGTAAGTGGGCAAAAGTCTACATCGCCTACTTAGATTGATCGTTGGCTAGATTCATCCATAGATATAGTATACAGATTCAGGGCAAGACTAAAACTAGCCAGGAAACGGCGAAGTCCTTAATTTCTTTCATCAGTTACAGCTTTGAATGCCTTTCCAAACCAGCTTGTTTTACTGTCGGTATTTTTAAAAAAATGCTCTAATTTTGCCGTTTTTTCTCAAATTTTTTTCTTTTTCTTTTTAATTGTTGTCAAGTCAAGGTAAAAATGAGATTAACCAGCATCCATTTATGCAAAATGAGTATCTAGGGGCCAGGAAGATGAATTGGATGGTTATCTCATACCTGTAAATTTTGAAAATCACTTTTTTTCTTGCTTGCCACTTTTCTCCAACATGGTATAAAAGTAAATTGAAAACTCATTAAAGGGGTTTCTGATAAACTATATTTTGATGTAAATTTTGTCTGATTATGTAGAGAATTACTGTGTGAAAAGAATGGTTACTTAAACTTTGCATTGAAATTTAGGGTTTTGAGTCCAATCTGAGCTCGCCAGGCGGGTTTTGGGTGCTCACTTTCAATTCTGTCTTTTTCAATTTGAAATTCATTCTCCCACATGTAACTTCAGAAAAAAAAAAAAAACCCAGTAATTTTAAAAGCCTCTCTGCAGCTTTGAAATGTTAAAAAAAAAATGGTGAGTTCCACAACCATAAAATCAGAATGCTCCAAAAACATAAAATTTTCTACTTAAAGAAATATATACGCTTTTAATATTAAATATATCAAACAATAGAAAATTTAATGCTGAATTGAAATTTAGAACTCTCTTGACCTAGAGAGCTTTTTTTTTATTAGTTACAGTCAAAAGAATATATCTTAGGCCTACTTCTCATCTGAGAAAGGTTTTATTACATGAACATTTTTCACACTACTCCATCATTCTTAGAGCATAATTATATGTTCTCAAAAAAGCAATTAAAAACAATAAAATCATTTACGAAAACGAGTTTGTGTAATTGGAGCATCTCACATTGCATATGTGTCAGTTTTCCAGATATATGCAACCAGGCCTATGTGTCACAATCGTCATACACATGCACTTTTTGAGTGTTGGTGTTTCGGGTAATGCAATCAAACTCGTTTAGGCCTACTTGTTCACAAATTGCCAAAATGCATCCCTTTATGTATGATTTCTAGTGTTTTTCCACAATAACAATTGGATATAAGTTAGAGGAACTTAATTTAGTTATTTTATGGGTATAAATGAGTTGAAAGCGCAACAACTTAGTGGAACCCCATTTTTATTTCAGACCACAACAAAAATGAAGCAGAAACTGACTTTTAGTACTTATATTGAAAGCTTATTATTCATGCTTTGTGACGACACAAGATGCTGATGTCATTGATTTCCTGTCGGTTATGTGGGTTATTGGTAAACATCCAAACTCCCCAATCATGCTTCAAACGTAACAAAAAAATAAAAAAGAACTCGAACAATGCGTTGAAAGGGCCAAACTTGACCTACATCCCAATTTTAGAGCAGCGAGACATCCCAAATGCACGTAAATTAGAAACGGGATATAAGATATGTCACTTTTTCACTGTTAGGTATGTTACTTTTTCACTGTTTGCAATACATGCAATACAATTTTTTGTTTTTTTAATGTAAATAAACAACAAAACAGCATTTCTTGTTTGAGTAGCTTAATTATATTGTCAAGAACACACATACCAAAAAACCATTTATAATTTTGGTTCATGGATCAAATTAATTGACATAGAAATGAGTGGCACTTTTTCGTTTGTTACCACCCCCACTTTTTATATAGGCCTACATTCTAGCTTTATTATTCGATCTGGCTCTATCTTCCTAATCCATCGACGAAATGAAGAGGTCGCAGGCCAAGTTATAATGAAAATATTATTTTCAGACAAAATCTACACAATTTGACACTTTTTTTGTTTGCTCCTATCGGCTAATATAGCTACAATCTGGGCCTATATAAAAAGTCAGGGTGGGAACACATGAAAAAGCGCCAAATGAGCACCTGCTATTTCACACCTGTTTGTGGAATACGCCATATAGGCTAGATCTAGATCTAGGTCTGTGATGAACTTCTTAGCAAATCCAAACATTGTGCAATTTAGGCCTATAGATCTAGAGTTTACCGAGTGCTTGCGTACACCCGGAAAG
>BLXT01003748.1:2737260-2742260 GCA_019648995.1 Plakobranchus ocellatus | reverse complement strand
GAAAGATTTGAAAATATATCCGCATGTAGACCTAACAATCTTTCACTACATCTCTTTCAATAAACTGGCCATTCATGACAATGAAAATCTGAATGTGGACGTATTTAGTTTTTTCACGAGAAGTAAGAACCATGGATTTTGTTTTATCCAAACGAACTAACACCTTAATAATATCGGGGCCCAAGAAAATAGCTAGTTTCCTGATGTCTAAAGTTATTGTGTAACATTATCAAGTTTTGGATCTGAAATATGGATACTTGTATCATCAGCAAACATTTCACATTTTCAAACGGATACAATGTCAGGAAGGTCATTAAAATGGATAAAGAAAACAAGATATCCCAAAATGAAATCTTGCGAAACTCCTCGTCGAATCTGTGAGGCTTTAGAGGTTATTATACATACAGTTCTCTGACAGATAAAAAAAGATTTGAGAACATAAAGAGTAGCATTAATCATATGAAAGGCCTGTTTAAAATTAACAAGCAATAAACCATTAATTTTGTTCAAATTGATGGATTTCAAACCGACCTCGTAAGTTCTAAATGAGAGCCGTCTAAAAAAAGTGTTGGATCCAAAACCTGACTATGATAAAATAAAGTGTATTTTTTTGTCAAATGCCTCTGAAAATGAATAAATATGTCTTTCTTAAATCTGAGCAAACCAAAGAAAATCGAATGAGGCCCCTTTTTTAGAGAAAGTAATTCTTAACAATACACAAGTTATGTTTACATACACATGATTCAGCAATACGTGAAGCAGCTAAGTTAACAATAGAAATGGATCCTAACTATCATGCTTCTACGACTCTCAGAAAGATTTGCGTCAATTCAAATTAAAAGATTTTTTTTTTCTGTAACTCTATGAAGGTCGGATATCTCCATGCCGCCGTGATAAGATCGGATAAGCGGCAGCGTTGTTGCTTGCCTGACTCTGTCACGGCGAGCCTTACTGCGAGTGATGGATAGCTGAAGTTCAGTGTTGGTTCATCAAAGAGACTATCGCCTATTGTTGTCAGTATTGCCGCGTCCTGCCATGAACAGAGAAAGAGTCTCATTGTAGACGCGAGACAGCAAAACTGTTGTTGCTAATGTTTACTCAGGCATAAAAACATGGAAATCAAAAAATGTAAAAACAGGTTTTTGGATTTTTTTTTCATTCTTATTGTGCTATTGGGTTTCTTTAATCCAACATCACTTCATAGTTTAAAAACGTGGAAAGAGTAAGAGAGAAAATAATTAAAGAAGGATTAGAAAAGAAAGCAAAAGAAGGAAAGAAGAAGGAGGGAAAGGCGGTGCGATGTCAAGCTGCGAACTAAAGCGTTGTCACTATGGGATGAGCATCACGATAACCATTGGTCAAGTGATTTTCGGACTGGATTTTGCCATTTTTTTTCCTTTTGTTGTAGTTATCTCATATTTGGTTGTCGTTTCAATTATCTTTGCAAACAGATAAAAGACAAAAGCAAAATCTAGGTACATCAAAGAAATCCTTGACTAGCGATGCGAATGACGCGTTTCCGAAATGGAATAATTATCAAGTGAACTTGCAGATGAACACAGGTACACGAGCTTGTAAAATGTGAGGTAACTAACGACTAATAAGGTAGACAAGAGCCCACTATGAAATCATGATCATTATTTTCTCATTGGCTGCTGCAGCTTATGTTACCACCGCCTGGGTACTGAAAAGGCTCTTACTAAAGTTCGTTTGTGTAACATTCAGTATTTAAATTATCGTACGATTATTTTGAACAGGCGCAGATGAAGAAGGCGTGGACACATCAAGGAAAAACACAAATGCTGTTTGCCAGTGCGATCCTCTTTATCCCTTCCTATGAAAATACAGTATTTACACGAAAAGTTGAATATAATCACTTGGGCTTCCACAATAAAAGAAAAAAGCTGCCATTGTGAGTTACATTGCCAATGTGGTAGTCTCTTACGTAAAATTAGAAAAAAGGAAGTGAAAAGATATTTTAAGTGTATGCTACACAGGTGTATCACTACCGACGCTTCCTTCCATCTTATCGGTGTTGCTCTACCATGTATCCTACATAAACAGGAAAACGTGGGAATATCACCAGTCAATATCCTAGTTTTGCCAGGCTCTGATCTGCAAAATTATTGTTTCTTGCGATCCATAACTAATAACGCCAACGAACGAGATGAATGCAAACAGCAGAGCAGATAAGATACTTGGACTGTTGTTGTCACAGAGGCAGAGCAGCCACTCAGTACATGATAAGCCTGACGTCTCACTACATAGAGATGGCAACACAGGCGTGATTGAAACAGTTTTGCTGAATGGTATCGAAAATATCCGCATTGACCCAGGTGTTTTTGACTACATTACCAGTATATTAACTTAGATTCCTCGTCGTGTCAACTAAAGCTACATCAACAGCTGATCGCATCAATTTCTTCTGGTACAACTTGAGATTTTCTTGAGATATGATATCATTAATCAAGGAGTTGGCAGATGTAACAATAACAACAATAATTTCGACAATATCATTAATGTACCGTATACAACAGCAGCTACGATACAACGTCCGAAAACGTTCTCTAGCCACATGTAGCAGTAACCAAAGACACTTTGGTCATGCACTCACCACCAGCAACAACCGCACACACCCTGGCCTCATCATCAAGTCAGAGGCTAACATCAGTTGTGGCAGCAACAACAGAGATCCCATAGGTGCCAGGACATCAATGGTTCCTAGCAACAAGCGAACCTAAATATGAGAGCTTGAAATCGACTTCTTCCTGAAAAAACGAGGATCGGGCTGCTGGAAACAGAATACTATGAAACATCGTCGTGAGTTTGGCCAGGAATATGCAATGCGAAATGGCAGTGTCTCACCGGCGAAGTCTATGGGGAATCCGTGTCAGTGTAGCAGGAAAAGAAAAGAATGTACTCAATGCAAATGGCAAAAAGAACACGCACTTTGCAATGTCAATATTTGATCATAAAAAGACGCTGGGGTTTTTAAGAATGCAAGTCACCTAATAACTCTACATACCTTTTTTCTCTACCTTAGAAGTCACCGCCAATGAGGGGAATACTCAGATGAACTTTTTCAGCGTTTTATTGACAAATTTCATGAGATGCCAAGCAATTACCGCATAAAAAAAAAAAAAAAACTCATTTAAGTTCTAGCTTGAGCGCGGCTTGAGGAGTTTGGTTTAAGTGCATTAAACACATGTGGATTGCTGTCCATTGTACCGAGTCCAACCTTTAAACCTTTAAAGAAAAGTGTATTCAAGGTGATTTTTCCTTTGAAAAAAATCTGTCCTTGTTTGTATTAGCCATGCAAATTAGTTTGCATCATGCATTAGCCACTATCTCGAGAACAGGGACACATTTGAAGAGGTTGTCATATTACCTGACGGTTGCTCATATCAAAACAGAAAATATTCTTTCAAATGCTCTCCAACAATTTGCTACCTCCACTGGTATGATGATCCAACATCCAAAAATAATACTCCGTGCGTGAGCACACTCACATAATACAGCCATCAGTTTTGTTACTAAGATGTTATTCACCAAAGCCAAGAATTAACGTATTGTTAAAAAATAAGATGTTTAATATTTAATGGCCTCTCCGTGGACAATTAATAGATAATTAGAAAATGATATTGGATACATTTCCGAGTTACATTGTTGTAAAGGAGTTTAGTAAAGATATGATGCAAGGCTTCACGCAGGCAGGGGTAATTTGAACATCTTTAGGAGGTCCAGCATTAGAATAGGAGGGCTTTGTTTCAGACAAACGCTTATTTGTTTTATGTGGAATTAATGAGTGTTGATTGGGTGCCGTTTCCCTCCACTGCTGAACTCTTCTTCTTTAGGTACCTTGTCTGGAACAGACATTGGTAATCATGTTCTCCCACTCAAACCTATTCTCAATAAAGTTTTTGTTGCTACCCTTGTCTGTTGCCAATGACTTGAGACTTATTCTCTGTCTACCTCAACTGCGTTTGTCTTCAATCTTTCCAGTGATTGCTAAATTTTCCTAATCCCTGTGTCGGTAAATATGGCCTAAAAAACTGTAGTTGCCTGTGTATTATGGTCTTAATTAGTGATCGCTTATGATTAACCTCTTTCAAAACTAATTAATTGGCCTTTTTTCTGTCCATGATATCCTCATCATTCTTCTGATAAACCACATTTCTACTGCTTCTAGTTTTTTTTCTCTGTTTCCTTGCTTTTTGTCCAACACTCCCTTCCATACAAAAGTACTGACCATACATATGTTTGCATTACCCTTATTTTGCTTTTTATACTTATATTTTTGTTTGCTAGTATATGTTTCATTTTTTGGAATGTATCTGCTGAGGTACCTACTCCATAATTTTTAAAAAATTGTGGAATTATCAAATAAGTTTAATTTTGGAACACCACCGATTGCCATAAAGCGCTTTAATTTGTTTATGAAAATGCATACGTTTATTGCAAAGTGATTCAATAATATCATTGTTTTAATAGGCATGGTCTTGACATGCGCTTCTTCTAGAAGGAGGGACTAGTGAAGAAAATGTTATTTCATTGCGATTGAAGCATTTCTGAAAAAAAAAATGTTTGATTTTTTATATTCGATGTTCTATTCTAGCCCCGCTCCAAATAGCAACTATTCACCAACAGCAAGATGTCTTTTTAATTGAGAAACCAAAGGCGAAGAATGTTGAATCGCCGAGGGATCGTGAAGGTGTGACTGTTATTCTTCTCGTGTTGCCACTTCTTTGGTGGAGTTAAAATGTTGAACAGAGTAATCACTCGCATGTGAAGGTTTAGCTTCATAATGAGGAGATAGACAGAAAAGGAGGGAGGAGGATACACTGGTAGAATGAAGTGAAATATTTGTAATATTGATATGATTGATGTTCAATTTTCAACGCAGCTGCTGTTTTGCTTCTTTGTGTTTGATGTTGTATTTTGCGGCACCGTAACACTCGCTTGAAAAATCATTTCAGTTTCTATTGCTTTTAAATCTGTAT
>BLXT01003748.1:2576646-2588316 GCA_019648995.1 Plakobranchus ocellatus | reverse complement strand
ACTTTTTTACAACACCGGAGAGTGAAACCCGATACAAGGCAAACGTCTTTCAAAGCTTGGCCTGTCAAAACAAAAATGTCTACCAGTTATTTGTGCGGTTTCTGATTTTAAAAGCCGTACCAATACCGTATTTATGGAAATGGAAAAGCCGTACGGAAAGCCGTACGGCGAATTCGCCGTACTGGGTGGCACCGTACCATGGAAAGCGGCCTTTAGAGGACTCGACATGCAGTGGTGGAAATGAGGCAGAAACGGCAAGAGAGAAGAGCTTAAAGGGTAGCCGTGTAAAAGAGACGCGAAAATATAATTATTTGTTATGTAATCTTCTTTAACAAAGAGACAGACCGAAAGCAATGTTTTGTAAATGTTCACACACACATACACACGCACACACAAACATACACAAGGCATGATATAGATCACAAATTTTACAGTGAGGCAGATGGAAAATAATGTAAGCATCCTCCCTCCTCCCTACCCTTTGCATGGCGTTCCCCCCACCCCACACATTCCCACCGCTTACCCAAACCCCAGAAATCCTGCTTTTTTTTATTTTTCCTCCTTCGATTACCCAACGTGAACACACAGACACACTCACACACACAGACACACACACACACACACACACTTACATAGTACGCAATTCTTTCACTGTAAGATTGTATTTGAACTTGTATGTGTAGATAGCACCAGATGAGGATCTTGCTTATTTTGTGCTACATACTGTTTGAACAAATGACAACGATCTTCTCACTCGGGAGCAAAGTGTGAAATTGATTACTTAGACATCCAAAGACGGATTAAGGAGAAGAAAATTAAGGGGCGAAAAGTATGAACTTGTGCATTTCAAAACGCGTTGTGAACCATTGTGAATAATAGAAAAGAAGGACAAGAAGAAAATATTTAAATTTACGTCCCTGAGTATATTTTCCTCTTAAAAGTAACTTTACTAGTACTACGCACTTTATTATATTTTTGCAAAAAAATATTGCTTCGTAAGGGACATAAATGCGAAAGAATTTCGACATAGAAAAATATTTTTAAAAATCTGTCTGTTCTGCGTTTTTAGAAACTCTTATTGCTTCACAAAATTTTAATCTACGCTCTTAAAATTTTACAGAATGAAAAATAGGGACAAAAGATGAAACGGTTTAAGGGATCATACTTATTCCTTTTTTTCCAGTACTTTTCTACGTGTAAAAGGTAACTGGGACTTTGAACTAACCTTGAAATAGTTTCCGTATTCGGTTTCAAAAAGATAAGAAAGAAGATCATACTTTGAGAGATCATTATTAAAGTACGTCTTGCCGAAGCATCGAAGAACTATGAACATTATTATGTTATACCCTGGGGGGAAAGTTTCCTGTGATGTGAGATCAATGTCTTAATGATAAGTCGTTTTAGAGATTTCTCCGTGGCACAAGGGTATAGAGCTATGTCAGTACTTTAAGCCTTATGTGACGATGAAAACTGGCGATGGTCATGTCTGTAGGGAATTAGATTACAAATTCTGTTTGTTCGTTTCACGAGAAATCATGCTTTAGAAAAGGTCTCACTCTTCAATAAGCTAATGACAGAACAATTCAGTCCAATGTTTGTTGAGAATTTTGTTCAACGTGCCAATGAGTTTTGGTTGCCCGATTCTTGAGCGATTTCAATCTTTCTCCCTATGGGTTTCGCAAAATTAAGTTTCTTCAAAATTGTCAGACGGAAGAGAGAAAGAGAGACAAACAAAATGACAGAGAACCATGCAAAGAGAAAGGGAGAGAATATATACATGTCCATATATATATATATATATATATATATATATATATATATATAATATATAATATATATATTTTATATATATAGAGAGAGAGAGGGAGAGAGAGAGAGAGAGAGAGAGAGAGAGAGAAAGAAAGGCCATCCTTAAAATCTCCACTTTTGCCGGGCGAAGGTTAAAAAGAACTGCAGGGACATAATTTCATTGTTTTTGTTTACTTGCAATCACGATTTATGCTGTAAAATAGAGTGACCATCTAGAATATCGTTGCCTAAGCTGAGCTGAATATGAAAATAATTTTCTGGGAAGTAATGCACCCCTTTGGAGCTGTGGAGCTGTGGAGCCTGGCATGGCGAGAGCAGTCCTGAGGGTTGTCCTCTCTAGTCCTGTGTTATCCGCCCAGCCACACTGACATCTGATCAGCTCCCAGGGCTGGATCAAGAACTTCAGAGGGGAAAGGTTCCATGGGGATATCGCCCCCCTGAGCTCTGACGAGTTTTTGCAATATGAGAGTGAATATGTGTCCTTTCCTGGCACAGGACAGGTACATAATCAACTTCCACAGGTACATAACTTTTGCAGTGGATAGGTTCCGGGCGAATTTTTGCGATTTGAGAGTGAAAATGTGGCCTCTCCTGGCACTAAAATGGAACATAATCATTGTACACAGGTATATCACTTTTGCAAGGGAGAGGTCCCTTTTTACTGAAAATAGTGAAATTCTACGGACCCTTCTACGCATGCCTCACTCAGGTTCTGAGTTTGCAACAGCTCTATCGTGCGCCACCCTACCCGCCTCTGCTAATTCTATCAGAAATCTTTCCTCTATATCCTGACTTTCCTCTGTCTTCCTTTTCGGCGACCTCTCTAAAACTATTCAGTATCATGCCTTCAAGAACAATTTTCTCAATCATACCGTTGCTATTTTTATGCCAATGCATTTTCGTTTCTCTGCTTTAGAGGACAAAGTTCGGGTTCATCTTTAATTTCTCTAACATTAATAACTTAATATATTCCTTGAACCATTGTATTCATCTTTCATATACTGTCGAGACTAAGACGTATTATTAAAAATTTTTCCACGACCAGTGGAAAAAAAAGTGTACATTATTTTGGTATTATGTAGGCTAGTTTTCCATGTAGGCCTCCTTCCTTATATAGTCTTTCATGGTAAACTTTGTAATCACACGGTTACAGTTGGGGTCCAAATTTTCACCTTTTTTTAAGAATATCGTTGAATATTGAGTGATAAGAAAAAAACTTGATTTTAAAAAATCTTACCATGCCCACTTGCCTTCCGCACTTTTTTTTATGCATTATCAATATGATTAAGGAATCGGTGGAAGGAATATCTCTTTCGATATCTAATTTCTGTGCAAATGGAGATAGATTTTGTTTGGAAAAAAAATGGGACCTTTGGGTATGTAAAGTAAAGTGGGTCCCACGCTTAGATCCAAGGATCTAGGAGTAGGGTGATTGTTCTTGCGATTTTGTAAATGCGAATATTATGAAATTTCGTCTGCTAAAGTGCGTAAAAAAGTAGGTTTGATTTCTGAGTGATTCAAAAAATGCGCAGTCCAACGTTGTTGATTATTGTAATGTAAATCTTATTGTTATGATAAGTCGATTAAATTGGCGAGAATTTATTTTCTGTAGAAGCCTTTAGAGCGAAAAGTTGTATCCATACTCTGTGGTTTGTTTGACTTTGTTCACACCAGTTTTTTAGTCTTGGCCGTATTTTTTTTTTACTTTTTAAATTTTATTTATTTCAATTACCAGACCATCTTCAAGATCCTTAAAAATTATTGTTTGCACGAGTGTAGTCTTTGCATATTTATCTCACTTCTGCTGGTTTTAAAAGGGGACTAAGTTTTAAAAATACGCTTTCACAAAGATGTGAGTGAAATGATTGTTATTTTTTTTTTCAAAAGTATCCTTTTAAATTAAATCTCTTTCTGGGAAATTACAAGGGAAAAAAATTCATTTTATTAACGTTTGTCATTTTCCTGCCGTTCCTTTGCCTGAGCCAAGATATTATTGACGCATAGATATCTTTCAATTTTACTATTAAAGTAATTCACACGCAAAAAAAAATTGTTTACTGTTGTCATTTTTTTGAAGCTATGATTATTATTTTGCTTCAGCTAGCTTGGGCCTTCTTGGTCCTTCTTTTATCTATCTCAGATTTTATCCGCATTATTTCGATCAAAGATGATAAAACTTTTCTTTTATCTATGTCAGATTTTATCCGCATTATTTTGATCAAAGATGATAAAACTTTTCTTTTATCTTGAAAACTAATTTTGAAAACCCAACGATCTCCCACCGCAGGCGCGCTGTCTTCACATTCGATGCAACTCTTAACAGTCTAGAATACAAACAAAAAAATAGAAGACCAGCGGTACAAACAGCACTCAGGGTTTTGCCCTCTGCCGTGATCGCATTGTGAAATTCTTTTCAAAAGTTCAAAATAGCGACCTCCCTTATTAAACCAAAAAGTATGATTAGTTGAACTGGTCGCTTATTATTCGCTTTGTTCCGGGAAAAAATTCCACTGAGAAAAGCAAGTTTCAGTAATGAATAATTTTGTTGCCTCTACTGACTTCAGTTCTTTTTGTTTTAGTTTCTTTTTTTTTTCAAATAGCTACAAGTCCTTGCCCTCGAACGCAATTTTATAACAACAACAACTAAAAAAAAACCCCTCAAAAAAGCTGAAATAACAAATTGAGTTTTTCTTTCTGTGGATCTAATTCTGAAAAACAAAGTTAGTAATTTTGGTTGATAAACATTAACATAGACCTGTCTTATTGAAGAATAAATGAGCCAAATTACCCTCTAGACAGTTAAGTGAATTTATCAACGCAGTCTCTGTTTGGTTTTTTGAGGCAATAAGACTCGCTAAATTAGATTTTCATCGTAAAATATTTCATAATTCCCTAAACACTAGTTAATAGAACAACTTATTACTTTCTTATTTCTAAGTGTAAGATTGTAGGCGGTATTGGTGGTTTATGTAAAAAAGCAAAATAATTGTCTTCTAGAAAAAAGTAATTTTGACATTCCCTTTGTACCCATGCATCTTTTCAGAAGCGGATTATGCCCAATTAAAGATATATTTTATTCCCTATGAACGGTAAACATTTTACAAATAATGTAAATTACCTTGAAGACATTTTTATATAATTGTAAGATTTTCTTATCTTGGATTTTGCTCTTTCAAGCTTTATCACACTTTGTTTGGAACGCCAGTAAAAAATGGTAGGATTATGCCTCAAGGAGCACTATAAAGTATATAGAATCCAGGATCCAAAGGATGCAATGGCAAGGACTCTTATTACAAGTATTTAAAACAGGATAAAAGAATGATTTCCATATTATTATTACTCTTACACAAAAATTGCAATAAGAAATATACGTTTAAATGTTTCGCTTTCTTAGATGCTGAATCGGTAAAAAATGCAGAATGCGGCGACAGAATATTACAATTCTATGACTGTTCCCGGATCACTTATACTTGTAGTTGGATTCTACAGATATAAATTGCGACAAGAACCGAGAATTTCAAACAGATACAGTCGGTTCCTCCTAAAGAGAGAAAAAGGAAAGGCAAAATTGCTTTCGCGATTACTTGCCCGCTACAAGCACCAACACCACCCTAACCATCATCATCACTACTATTACTACTTCTACTACTACTACTACTACTACTACTACTACTACTACTACTACTACTACTACTACTACTACTACTACTAATACTAATACTACTACTACTACTACTACTACTACTACTACTACAAGTACTACTTCCACTACCTCTACTACTACTACTACTACTACTACTTCCACTACCTCTACTACTACTACTACTACTACTACTACTACTACTACTACTACTACTACTACTACTACTACTACCTACTACTACTACTACTACTACTACTACTACTACTACTACTACTACTACTACTACTACTACTACTACTACTACTAATTCCTCTTTTTTTATTACTACTACAACGACGACGACGCATCATTATATCTCTGTAATTCCTATTTCAACTCAATCTTTAACTTATAAAGCTTTAAATTTATTCTGTGAAGCATTAAAGTTTGCATACTTTAATGAAATTCTTTTTTTATCCTCCTTCATGATCATGTGCTGTGGTTTTTACCTCAGTTGCAATTGTGTTATCTTACATACAGAAAGCAACTGATGCCTGAACAAGAGACTGCAACGCCACCTCAGTCTGATCCTTAGGAAATCTTAACGAATGCTTAATCTAAATGTCCCAAAGGTCATTTGAGTGTTGCATAATTCTGCTTACTGGCACAACCAGCCTCTAGTGTAGCTGCTTGCGACACGAGGATTTCCTATCGGACTTTCAACAGGAGAAAAAGAAGCGATCTGAGTTTGTTTCAATTCAAATTTTCTACACACTAATCATCATGATGGCGAATCCCTGTTTTCTTTTTCTAAGTGTTCTCTTGCTCGTGGCTGTCCAGAATTTGGAGGCACAACGTAAGTGGGTTCGATTGATTACTTACTCTCTTTCTTTCTTTCATATTGTCGTATAATTTTTTTGCAGGAGTTTTCAAACTCAATAATCGAATTTTATGTTATGAACTGAATCTAGTTTAATCGCCTACGTCCAAGAGCTGTAGAAATAGAGAATCTGGCTAGCGTAGTAAATGGATGGCGTACATGATTGGTGGCTAATTGTCAACTACGTTACTTTATACATTTTAAAATAGAAGTCTGTTGTGAATATCTTTGTAATTTTCTAAAATTCAATTTTGAAAGAGAGCAACTGCGGTATGTATAACATTCTCGTTCTTTCATCTTTTTTAACTTCTCTTGCAATATTTATCGGAAAAACTACACGATTTCTTTCGTTTTTCAAATAAAATTTTTAACGCCGTGCATCTCAGATAAAGATGTGTTGGTTTTTTTTATTATTATGTTGCTTTTTTGTAAGCTTGGAAATAAGAACCGTTTGGTCAGAGAACCAAGTAATTAACACGATAAAAGAAGGATGCAATGTAGGCGTGATTACCTATGTAGTTGTATCAAATATTTAGGTTTGGTATAAAAATAAAACGAAAAACAAAGAATCAAACAACAACAACAAATGCCAAAAAAAAAAAAGACAAAAACAAGAAAGTAACAATTAAAGCTACAGACATGTTTTTTTTTAACAAAATTACTATCTTTTTTTCTGAATCTAGATGATGTTTCTTCGCTGTATACATCTATCTCCAAAAGAATCTACCATTCTATTTGAATCTTTTTATCACCTTTACCTAATGATGGCCTAAAGTCTGAAATAATCTTGTTGTAAACGGGCTGTATGTGCAAAAAAGACGTCATTGTTTTCGATTATATATAGTTCCGTTGAATACGAACAATGTGAAATCTAGCGGGCATTGGCAGATATTTTATAAGTAGGGCATTTAAATTTGTGGTATTATTTAATGTGCTAACAGATTGAGGCCATGACTTCTACGCAATCTATCTGGTGCTATGGTTGGTTATGTCTGTAAAAGCTGAAATCATCAGGTTGGAAGTAGGTACACGTCTGGTCCAATGGTAAGAGAATCCGCCATGAGATCTGCAAGGCTTCAAGTTCGAGCCTCTCAGCAATGCCATAGACGAAAGAAGGTCTAAATGTCACAGAAAACCTGGATGTGGACAGCCTTTAAGCATGGAAGAAACAAAACCAACGATTCAAATTATTATTGCGTTATCAGTGTAAGTGCAGAAATGGAGCTCTGGCCAGAGGCGGTCAAAGTTAACACTTACCAGCTTATAACACTTGTAAGTTAACACTTACTAACTTATAACATTTGTAAGTTAACACTTACTAACTTATAACATTTGTCAGTTAACACTTTCTAGCTTATAATATTTGCAGCGCTTTTTTATCGAAACTTCGAGACTGAATCAACACCGCCCAGGGCTAGGCTAAAATGAAACAAGGAGAAACAAGAAATAAACAAATCAAATTTTCTACATAATATCATGTTGCAGAAAATTTTATCGCAATAATAGTTATAAAATAGGAGAATAAAACCACCAACTCAAACTTACATAAACAAATTTGAACAGCACAGAGTATGGTGCAGAATGGTGCAGAATGGTGCAGGGTGCAGAATGGTGCAGGGTGCAGAATGGTGCAGAAGGGTGCAGAAGGGTGCAGGGTGCAGAATGGTGCAGAATGGTGCAGAAGGGTGCAGAATGGTGCAGAATGGTGCAGAAGGGTGCAGGGTGCAGAATGGTGCAGAATGGTGCAGAAGGGTGCAGGGTGCAGAATGATGTTACTAAGGTTAACGAAAACTTGTCAAACTTAGCTTTCGTCATCCTTAGTAACATCATTCTGCACCCTGACGACGTCCGTGTAGGACAGAAACAATATTGTAGGTGCCCTAGACAGAAATGAATACCTTGGTAACAAACTTTTTTTTAATTTTTGATAGATAGATAGATAGATAGATAGATAGATAGATAGATAGATAGATAGATAGATAGATAGATAGATAGATAGATAGATAGATTCAACTACCACCTATTTACGGTTAACAATGGCAAAGACACCCCAGTAGACAAAGCCTTTCAAGCTTAAACATTCTAACATCAACCATTTTAGCATTGTAGCTATTGATCACTTACCAAACGCTGTCACCATCCGCAGACTTAAAGAAACTTTGTGGATTCACACCTCGAAAAGTACAGAACCACATGGGATTAATATGTATGAACAATCATCTTTCTTTATTTGCTTACGTCACTATTTCCCGACATAATAACTAATTCCTCACCTGCGGTCTACTGGACTGCTTCCTATAATTCAATATAATGTTGGTAATAATAAAATTTCTTGTTATTTTAAAAGTTATACTTATGTCTTCTTCTGTAAGTTAATATTGATCTGGTACTTGTTTTACAACCATTTAAAAATATTGAGGGGCTAAAGAGCGAGAAAGAGTCTTTTTCGTATGGCATTTACAGAAACCAAGCCTTTATTCTTAGTTCTGAAAGATTTTCTCTGTCTGACTATACCGGTAGTTGAAATGTAATATTTATCAATTAATCATAATTACGCAGCTCTCTTTATATGGTTAAAATACTATTTATGCTTATGTATATGTAAGTGTGTATATATATATATATAATTTTATATATATATATATATATTGTACTCGTTGCAGCATAACCCGTTCTATGAACGGTTGAGTGGAACAGCAACGCTGTGATTAAAACGAAAGAGAGAGAGAGAAAAAGGGAGAGGAAGAGAGAGAGAGAGCAGTAAAGTACAAATGATCTAGACGTCAACATTGGATACTGCCTTAAAATTTTAGATCTAAGGGAATCCAAAAATCTAGATCTGAATAACATGCGCGCCGCATGAAATAAAAATTAAATAGATGCCGAGGTTTTCCCCTTATCTGTACTTTATGTATGTGTATACTTAGAATGTTTTTTGTCATAAAACTCCTGAACGATTCAAGCTAAGAATTCTTTTTAGTTAAGATCAAGATTTTCATGGAATCTAAAGCTATAATAAGGCCTTGAATCTAAATCTGTAGACCTTATCAGCCTATCTAAATCTAGACAATGGTGCCTTGTTTTAGATATCTAGACTTTTGCTTCCAATGCAGCCCTGAATGAAAGCTATTGATCACGTTACCTCTATTGCCTCAATGTAAATAATTATTATAAACCGGAAATGTATGCCTTTATTTGAAAGTTAGCAACATGGCTGATCGTAAAATTCTGACTTTTTTTTTCTGAGGAAAAACTATTAAAATAAAAAAGAAGGAGGCAGAATTTGGACTTCTAGACATAATCAGTGCACCCTTTCGCCACAGTTCATCTTTCATACAAAATTTGAAGTCATTCTGTTCTGTGATTCAGGAGTTTTACGTGACTTAAAATTCAAACTACACGAATATATATATATATATATATATATATATATATATATATGTATATATATATGTATATATATATATATATATATACACACACTAATCAAACTATATATACATATATATATATATTTATATATATATAAATATAGTTGCTCTATAACCCATTCGTAGATGGACCGCGACACCGTGATTCAGAGGAAAGAAATAAAGAGAGAGTGAGTGAGAGAGAGAGAGAGAAAGAGAGAGAGAGTGAGTGAATGAGAGAGAGAGAAGGTATAGAACAAATAATCCCAATATCGACATGAGATGCTGCGTTAAACATTTAGATCCAAGCGAACCCTAGAATCTAGATCTAAATGATAGACACCTCATAAAAAAATGAGATGCAGAGGTATTCCCTTATTCCCTTCTTTAAATTTTAGGAAAGACTGTCTTTCTTATAAGGTTTTTGGATCTATAACTATATTCAGGCTTATCTAGATCTAATGACGCCTTGTTTTAGATATCAAAAGTTAGAATATAGACCTTCGGTTCCAATGCAGACGAGAATGAAAGCCATTGATTAGTGTATTTCTATGGCTTCAATGTAAACAATCATAAACCGGAAATTTAAATGCATTTCAAATATTAGCAAGATAGATGATCGTAAAAATCTGAGTTATATTTTGAGGAAACAATATAAAAACAAAAATTAGAAGCAGTTAGAATTTAGAATTTTAGACAAAAACAGTGAACCCTTTAGCCCCCAGCTAACTTTCATACAAAACTTGTAGTCATTCTGTACAATGCTCAGGAGTTTTACGTGACATAAAATTCAATGTACACTAATATATATATATATATATATATAGATAGATATAGATATATATATATATATATATATATATATATATATATATATATATATATATATATATATATATATATATATATATATATAGCATAGAAAGGTATGATGTGTGTTTGTGTGTGTGTGATTTTTCAAATTCATTTCACACCTTACAAAAATTTAGTTTTACTTAATGGATTTTTCGTTTCAGAAACAGTTTATAAATACTTTATTTAACGTCACGATTTTTTAGCTTAGTTTGTATCCTTGGTATTGTGCTTTGCTTGGGATTTTCATTCAGGCTATAATAAAATCTAATTTGAAACGTTTCTACGTGTTCTTTTTGCTGTTCAAATCTGTTCCAATAAGTTTGAATAGGTGGTTGTGTTCTCTTATTTTATTAATTTCATTTCCTTCAATCATCATTGCATCTTCAAGATCCTTAAACTTATTTATTTGTCTCTTGGGGTGAGGTTTTTGTATATTTTTTAACAATTATAATGAAAGGAATAACTTTAAAAAATCTCTACAGGAAAGGCAAAAAACAGCATGGAAAAGCGCTAATCAAGGTTAATATCTATCTGTATATGTAAGTCTCCCTCTCTCTCCCTCCCTCTCTCTCTCTCTCCCTCTCTCTCTCTCTCTCTCTCTCTCTCTTTGCCTCCAGCTCAACTCCTTTCCTCTCTTATCTCTCATAATTCTTTTTTAAATGTAGGTTTTTTGTTGTTGTTTTTTTGTAAACAATACTCTTTTTAATCATTGTAAAACAATGCTGCACATACATATCTAGCCAAACCAAACGAAGTAAATCAAATAAAGGTGTGGTTGGTGCCATCTGCTCTAAAGTATTGATATCGGATAAATCCCTATTCAATAGTTGCAATAGAATAAGACCTAGACAGGATGAGGTGAGAGAAACAAATCATGGAAGATTACTTGAACCAGCGCTATGAAAAAATGACAGCTGGGGTCTAACAATGCCGTAGAATGAAGTAAAGGTAAGGCTATTAGTTGAGATTATCGTAATTAATACTCTGAGAAGTTACGTTTATACTTGTTGGTATGTCTAACTAGGCCTTTTCTCAGAGAAGTTCGTGTTCCTATTACATAATGAAACTGACGCGAGCTGTGGCGTTAGAGGCTG
>BLXT01003748.1:2358113-2385528 GCA_019648995.1 Plakobranchus ocellatus | reverse complement strand
GGGGGGGGGGGGGCAGATAAGGGTTAGACTTTGTAAGGAAATGGAGTTATGGTTTAAAAAAGAACTCAATAAGATATCCTTGTGACTTTCATGAAAAACGTTCATATGGATATGGGCTACAAGGGCTGAGTAGATATAACATGAACTTTTATCATTTCCAGAGCCATGGCTTAAGCTTGCATTTTATTATCAATCTAAAGGATTTAAACGCGAAATAAATCAACAATGCACTTCATTATTGATCCAAGGAAATAAAAAGCAAACTGAATCAAGGACAGTACAAAACATACTCTATTTCAATAAAAGAATAAACCCAGGCTAAATAAAAGCTAAATAATTAAAAACAGGAAAATCGCAGTGAAGAAATGTTTTAATAATTTTGTTTTTGCAAAAAGTGTTAATGAGGGGTTATTAAACATATATACTTTAAAAGATAATCTTCAATTAAAAGATTTAAGAAAGACTTATTTCTTTATGTGCAGGACTTGCTATGATCAAACCATAGGCTTTTTGTTCACAAGGCAAGATAATTTTTGCTTCTTGGATTTAGGATTTTTATCCACAGCTTGACACATTTTGGAGGGTGGAGTTATACAGACAGATAGAGATAGACAAACAAACAAATTGATAGGTGGATAATTAACGTGGTAAAGAGGAAGGTGTGAAATAACAATCATACCTTGTCACTGAAAATTGGCCTTGAGAACCAATTCCTCTTTTTGAATATAAAGGCAAGACAGAAAAGTTACGTAAGAGCTGCAATATTCCATGGCTTAAACTCTTTCTTTGATTTGTGCTGACAATTTTCTTAATTCATTCTGTCACTACACATAAATCAATGGCACTATGAACTGGATAATAGTAAGTGCCTGATAGAAAAGCAGCTGTTGTAAGTTAAAAGGGATTTTTTTTTTTTGGTGTAGAGTCTTGCAACAGTATAAAGTGTAGCCTGTGGGACTCTTTTACTCTCCCACATGTAAACGCTCATCATATTATTACTGCTTACATTAATACCTGGGCCACTGTATGCTCAAACAGGGTCTGGCCTCTTGTGGTGCCTGGTCTTGCTTTGATGAGTTCAACAGGATTGACCTGGAGGTGTTGTCTGTGGTAGCCCAGCAGATATTGACCATTCAGAGAGGTACAGTGCTTATGTTTGGATGCTTCTCACAATCTTCATGTGTGTGAAGATCTTTATGTATACTAGTGCACATCTGAGATAGTTACTGCTTTCTTCATCTCCTTTTTTGTTGTGATTTTTTCTCAAAGATTAGTGAATTTTACTTCCGTTTTCTTTCTCTCTGAGTCTCTCTCTTTCTCTGTCTCTCTCTCTCTCTCTCTGTTTATCTGTCTTTCTTTCTAAACTACCTGCCATTATTCTATTTGTCTATCTATCTATCTATCTATTTATCTATCTATCTATCTATCTATCTATCTGTCTATCTATCTATCTATCTATCTATCTACCTACCTATCTATCTATCTATCTATCTATCTATCTATCTATCTATCTATCTATCTATCTGTCTATCTATCTATCTATCTATTTATCTCTCTTCCCCTCCCTGCCCCCTCCTCTCTCTCTCTGCCTGCATGTAAGTAGTTCTATGTATTCTTTTTCTAATTATGTTCATTCACTCATTCTTCCCACCAGTTCTGTATTTAATTTTTTTCCCTCTAGGCATTCTCTCTCACTCTGACACGCTGATGTTTGAGGGCACTGAGCTAAAACTGGACCCGACATGCTCTGTGTTCATCACCATGAATCCTGGCTATGCTGGCAGGTCTGAACTGCCAGATAATCTCAAGGTAAAGTTTGCCAGTTTGGTGGATTTTTTTTTTTTTTTTAGTTAGGGTTTTTGTGAAGAAATAATTTTAAAAGTTAAAAATATTGTGTTTGCCGGTTGAAAGATTTTGTGTATTTTTATTTAGATTAAACTCATCTGTATCAAAGTAAATATTGAGGCTCTGCTAAAATGGCATTGGTCTAGTTGTTCATTTTTGTCTTAATGTAGCTTTGTATTCATTAAAGTCTTGAGGTTAATCCTAATGAGTGAGATGAAAGATAAAGCACTTTTGAGAAATGAAAGGTTTACAATACATTTTTCCTTCTTTTAAATGCCTTTTTCTCAACTTAAAACACTTACACCTGGACACACAATCAATATCTCGGTATGGAGTTTTAGCTACATATATGCTTTAAATTTATGAAATTGACCATTTTGAAAGGTCTCAAGGTATATATATATATATGTTATGATTTGTATGTGTATGTGGTAGTTTTATTTTTTCCAAAACTATTTTATTGGATATGAGGTTAACATAGATAAATGCAACAGCTAGTAAATTGCAGATGGTATGGAATACTGTCTTAAGTTTATTGGGTCAAAAAGAGACTTCCAACAGTATTCCTGGACTTATAAGTGTAGGCAAAATGAAATTAATAGAAATTGATTTCATACAAGCCATGTAAAGTTCTGAATAAACAATGACTTTTAGAGTGAACTTCCATCCTTCCCTTCCCAACAAAGGCACTGTTCCGTACAGTCGCCATGATGGTGCCTGACTACGCCTTGATTGCCGAAATCTCCCTGTACTCCTGCGGCTTTGTGAATGCTCGTCCATTATCTATCAAGATTGTGGCTGTCTACAGACTGTGCTCAGAGCAGCTGTCCTCCCAGCATCACTACGACTATGGCATGCGAGCTGTCAAGTCTGTGCTCACTGCAGCTGCCAATCTGAAGGTGGGAAAAGTCTTAGCAACACATGGAATTGACAAAATTATTCTTTCATAGATAATAAATGGGATTCTTTATTACCTTAGATATTTTCTTTTGTTTTTTGATTAAAGAAGTACTGGCTGTGACTTCATTTGTGATGTAAAAATATGTGTTAGATGTGTAGTTATCATGCTGAACTGAAAAGTGAGGTGAGTTCTTTTTACTCCTCAATTTAATTTTGGAGTTGATAAGATTGCAATAGACTGGTCCCTTCCAGGAAAGAAGGTTTAAGATCTTGAGTTTGGATTTTACAACAAAAAAAAAGGGAAGGAGGAAATATGAGTTATGGCCCTTCAAGGCAAGTAGACAGCCTCAATTTTTGTAATTTTTTTTATGAATTTAGACCTTGGCTTTTAATCTTTTGATGGTTTTAAAATAAATTTATTTTGAAAAATAGAACTGGGGCATTCTGCCACTGGAATTTCTTTCTTCATGTCTGTGAGGGTGTGTAGTGGAAAAAGTGATTTTTTTTTATTGAAAGGATCTATACTGTGTGAACTGTTACATAACGCTAGTTTCACTGAAGCATATGATCAAGCACTGGATGCTCAGACCTATTCATAGAATGCATTTTTACCTCTTTTTTTTTTTTACCTTTTTTTCTGGTTGACAGCTGAAATATCCTGAGGAGGATGAGAACATTTTGATGTTGCGCTCCATCATTGACGTGAACCTGCCCAAGTTCCTCAACCATGATCTGCCTCTTTTCCATGGCATAACCTCTGACCTTTTCCCAGGGGTCACTCTCCCAGAGCCTGACTATGTGGAGCTGAACATGGCCATCAAAGAGATCTGTGAAAGAGACAACTTGCAATGCACAGACTTTTTCCTGGAGAAGATTCAACAGGTTTTTTTTTTTTTATCATTTTTTCTTTTCACTGCAGAATATTATTTCAGTATGAAGAATCATAATGAGAAATGGACACTCAAAACTTGTCGCACATATTTTTTTTATTTTAATGAAATCAAGGTTTTGTTTCAGTTAATCAATAGATATTGCTTGATTATTGGTTTAAAATTTAAAGTCAGATGTGAGAAGACATTCTAAGCTGTATCAACACAGGTTGAGAAAAGCATCTCACTACGACCAAAAGCTTTGTACAAAGTGAAATTTCTTTTTGTTTTCAAAACGGAAAATCTCTGCAGCAGGTTTTCATTTCAACCCCTCAGTGATGTTATAAGGGTGTAATCTTTGATTGCTTTTTTTTCCCTACAAATCTTATTTTTTATCTCTTTTTTAATAACCATGACGATAAAGCTTAGTAATTCCAAAGTGATCCAGTCTAGACTCCACCAGGCCATAGTCTGTGATTAAAGTATCTCGTTATTATGTTATGTCAAACAAAACCTTCAAATTCATAATTCATAATTGTTGCTATTGATTTTCCAAAGCATATTTCATAATATGAGAATTATTTTTGGAAATGGAACTCTCCATCTCTTAATTTTTGTATATGGATAGCTTTATATATACTGTCTTATTTCATATTGTCATTTGTAGATTTATGAGATGATGATTGTTCGTCACGGCTTTATGATTGTTGGAGAGCCTCTTGGAGGGAAGACCAGTGGATATCGAACCTTGGGACATGCTCTGGGACTCCTCAAAGAAAAGGTGCAGTGGTTTACAATACTTAATATGCGTGTCAGTAGACATGTTTATAGTTATAAATAATTCCAATTAAGGTTGATTTATTTGCACCAAAGTTTTCATATATTTATATATATATATATATATATATATATATATACACACACACATATTTATATATATGTTTTCCTTGTTTACAGATCTGCGGTTGCAAATTAAAGAGCAGTATCGTCTATGTTCTGTCTATGAATGATACTGCTCTTTAATTTGCTGTGGCAGAGATACCAGCATATGACAAAGGCATTCAGCTGTACATAATAGTCCTAAAATTCATTATTTCATCTAGCAAGAATAATATATGACACACATTTTCATACTTTTAATATTTTTGAAGTACCAAGGAAAGCCTATGTCTTACTAGAGCGTGCATTTGAACAAAAAGGAAATTAGACAAATGTAACCCAAAAAGTTGAGTCTGTAAAATACTCTTACATGTGTGCGGATTTAGAAAGCTGAAATGACAAATATATGGATATATGGTACATGGAAAGAAGCCAGAGTGCCTATCAAAATAGTAGGCTTGCTACTTTTTTTCAATCAATGAATGAAAAAAAGTGAAATTTTCTTCTAATGTTAGATTTTGTTGTACTTTTTTTTTTTCTAGGACCTGATGGGTGAGAACAAAGTCCAGATAACTGTGATCAATCCCAAAGCTATCACCATGGGTCAGTTGTACGGTCAGTTTGACCCAGTCTCTCATGAGTGGTCAGATGGTGTGCTGGCCGTATCATACAGAGCTTTTGCAACCTCTACAGTAAGCTTTGCTGGGAGAGAAAAATGTTTATTTTGAAATTTGCACTCAGCTTTTACTCTGGAAAACAATTTCTGTAATATATTCATTCTATTTATGTTAAATATACCTCCTATATATACATTGATAACTAATTATTTCAGATTTTGCTGAATGCCTGCATTGCTATTTTTTCTTATACTTATCTGATGGGGTGTAGGTTGTTTTTTTTTTTTTAACCTTTCTGGTGCCATATTTTTTTTTCACATTTGTAATTTCCATTAACTATATATTACACCTTCATTGTAGATACTGTATTCCCTGGACATTAATTTTAAATTTATTTGTGCAATTTTCTATATGGGGCAGATTTATTGAAATAGTTTAGATCTAGAGCTAAATTAAAAGTAATTTAGCAATGTTGAAAAAGAAGCAAGAGATAATGAAGGGTTTTGCCATGGACAGGAAATGAATTAGAAGGGCTACTTTTATTATTTTGATTGTCCCAGAATTCTAACAATGCATGAAAAAATCTGTCTTTTGACAAAATCCATGAAAAAATATATTGCTAGATTTGGATTGAACATGAGTAAGAACATGGCACTGACCATTTCTTCTCTTTCATGATTGTGTAATTTGTATTTAACTTTGATCAGTCTGATGACCGCAAGTGGCTAATCTTTGATGGCCCTGTGGATGCCATCTGGATTGAGAACATGAATACCGTGCTGGACGACAACAAGAAACTCTGTCTCATGTCAGGAGAGATTATTCAGCTCGCCCCAACCACCAACCTTATATTTGAACCCATGGATCTGGAGGTGGCCTCCCCTGCCACAGTAAGTTGATAAATTAGTTTCTCAGATCAGCTCTTACCACCATAGTGGAGCAAAAAAATCGCAGCTGATTTTGTGCTTGACGGTATCAAAATAGGGAATTTAAATCCCACTGTAGAAATTTAAAAGAGTCTCACGATCATCTTGTCAATACAGAAGATTCATGACTAGATCTATGCTCAGAATTCACATCAGCAGCTCTCAAAGCGAGTTGGCAATCAACAAATATATCAGTATCTCACCAAATACCAAACATTTCTTCATTCTTGTTCCCATATATATATATATATATATATATATATATATATATATATATGGGAACAAGAATGAAGAAATGTTTGGTATATATATACATACGTAAACATACACTGACTCATCTGAGATTTTTTCACACTCACACTTCTTGGTGCCTCAGATCTTTGTTAATGCTCAGACAAAGGAAACAATATATTCCATATTCTCTTCTGTTGTTATGGTACACAACAGAGTACAGTCGGTGTTTGACAGGGACACACAGATGCAAAGCCTCAAGTGACATGAAGGGTGAAGGAGGCTAATTTTAGTTTTGGATGGGCTGTTCAATCTATGGCATTGGTTTCTAATCTATGGCTTTTACATTTTTTTTCTAGTGGCCATAGTAACCCTGTCAAATAAATAAACGTTCTGATCAAGCAATGCACCAGTATGTATAAGCTACCCTAGAAAATGAAAACTGCCAAACTCTGGAATCTCACTAATATGTCAAAACGCTAAGCTTCACTTCTGCATTAGACTTTGTTATTGTCTTTATACTGTGAAAATTACTTTTTTTTGTAGTAACTACAGAGCTATCCATAGACATTTTGTTTCTGTCAAAGCAAGGATTTGTGAGTTAATCTTTTATACTTATTTGTTTGCTGAGGATACGAACTATGTATTTTGGCTCGCATGTAAAAAAAATTCTTTTTAAACGCTGTAGAGGCTAATTGTATATCCTTTGCGGTGAATTATAGAAAAATTTACTGTCTTTTGATGAAGCAAATCGAAATTTGCGTTTCCAACAGAGTTTCTGTTAAAGATTGTATGATGTGCCCAGAGGCTTTTCTAATTCCTTTGCTTTTCTCAGGATATTGGTGGCATGACAGCCAGGGAACTCACCCTGAAATCTGTAGGGACCTGTTCCAGACTTTCAAGTACCTAAAAGCTAAAGACCACATTTGAAAGATAATCTGTATGCACCAAAAACAAACTTTTCCTTACTTTTTTCCCCTTGCGCATCTGTCAGGTGTCCCGCTGTGGTATGATCTACATGGAACCGTCCACTCTGGGCTGGAGACCACTGGTCAAATCCTGGCTGAATAAACTGCCCACTACAATGAATGAGATGCATCGCTCTGTTATCAATGACATGTTTGAGAGATTTGTAGATGCTGGCCTTCAGCTGGTGCACAAGGCTGGTGTTAAGGTGAGAAGCTGAATGCCATGCATTTGCACATGCCTTTGGAATGAAGAGAATGATTACTCTCATTGTTTTAGATGATGAGTTTGGTTTTTTTTTTCCCACATATTGCAATGGGTTTTTCCATATAACAAAAAATAAATGTGTCTCCAAGGTCTGTTTTGTGGGTGGGAAGAAGGAGAGAGGAGCAAGAGAGAGACAGTGGGGGGGGGGGGCAAGAGAGAGATAAGACAAGAATATTCAAAACTTATTGGTGATTAAAATATTTTATTTGCTCTTTAGTAGAGTTTATCCGATAGACAGAGAAGCAAGTAAATAAAATGGTAGAAAAAAAAGCTGCGTGCAAATGAAGCAAACAATAAAAAATATAGTTTTTTGGTCATAAGAATGACCCTCTAATTTGAAGTCTTTAAAGTAATGCTATAAAAAGCTCCAGCACTTATTTAGAAGTTCTACTTTCCCATCTTGAAAAAGGCATCATGCTGTCATATATTTGAAAACTTTCTTCAGAGAATTAAAAGTGGGGGTAAGCCTATATATCTTTCACAATGTATCTACTTTGGTGGCTGAATTCCATATCAAGATGAATATTTACACTGTAGAGGTACTTTAAGGCTCCATAAATGCCTGACTCCAGTGTGCAGAGTGCTGGAAATTTCTGAAGAAAATTTGAGAGATAGTGTGGGCATTTGGGTCGTAATAATTTAGTATAAAAGTAGCAGTAAGTATATTTTAAAAACACACACAAATCCTCATTGTTCTGTCCTGAAACAGGCACTGGTGATCATATTCCTCTGTTCAAACCTGTTCTCAACCAACCTTATAAAGTTGTTCTTGCTACCTTTATCTATTGCCTTTGAGTTAAGATTTTCAATAAAAGTTATTCTCAGTCTAACTCTGCTGCATTTGCCTTCAATCTTCTCTGTGATTGTTAAATGTTGTAAATCTTTGTGTCAGTAAATGTGTCTCAAAAATTGTAGTTGCCTGAGTCTTATGGTTTTTATTAATGATTGCTCAAGATTATTTTTGTTCAGTAGGAATTCATTGGACTTTTTTCTGTCCATGATATTCTCACTATTCTTGTGATAAACCATATCTGCTTCCAGTTTTCCATGAGAAGTAGTTACAAAAAAATAATAATAATATGGTTGGGGATGGGGGACTTAGTATGGGATTCATTATTGCTTTTTTTCTATTTTTTTTTTTAATTTTATTTCATTTCCAGGCATTTTTGCTGTTTTTAATGTGGATTTTACTTTTTGGGGATGGAGGTGGGTTAGCAATCTATACGAGGCAATACCTTTGTTTTGTTCTGTTATTTCCTCAGGAGCTGTCACCCACTACCGATTCCAATCTGGTTGTGGCACTGATGAGTCTGATCGACTGCCAACTGGATGAGTTTCAGGATGAGGCCAAGATTGCACAGCTCGAGGAAAGAGAGATAATCACCTGGCTTGAGGTGAAACCACTACATACAAGATTAGAAGCAAAATAAGTGTTAGATTCCTGGGATGAATGTCACACATATTTTAACCCTTTTTTTTTTTTAAATACTTCTAGATCTAAAAATGAAGTACGTTCAGTGTCATTATTCAAGACAATGCTGAGGTAGGAGATGCTAGTCGAGAAATATTTCATTAATACTTTATTCAAAACTTTCAATATTTTTGGTCAAAATAACAAATACCTAAAAACATACAGACAAAACTGGGAGTCTGTTTAAATATTATTCATTATATGGCAAAGGAAGATAGTATTGCTAAATGGTTTTACAGGCTAAGAGGCATAGGTTTGAATCCACATTCCCACTGATTGACACTCTGTGCCTGAAGAAAAGGGCTTGAGAAAGTTGAGTCATTGTTATACAAGACTGCACTGCTTTGCAAGCTCAAAAGTCATTCTTGGGTATCAGAGTGTGTGTATATGTGTCGGGGGGAGGGGGTGGGCAGTCTTACTTTATCTAATACATTTGAAACTCTCACTGATTTGACAAATCAACAGCTCTTGTTCAGTTAAGTAAAAGATATATTATTTTTTTGGCTCTTTAAGGGAACGAGCAAGAATGTGTTGATATTTTTTTATTCTTAGGGTATTTTAGGTCACAATAAATACAGTGTGCTAACATATACTAAAAAAATACCTACTCATTCGGACTGGTCTGAGACACAATTGTCTTAAACAAGCAGCAAATTGTCTAAATCCTATGCCTTTGTACCCTAGGTGTATATATATATATATATATAGAGAGAGAGAGAGAGAGGCATGTGCTTAGGCATTGTAATATCCATTTTCATTTCATATTTTTTTGTCTGTTCTCTAGAGCATCTTCCTATTTGCCCTGACCTGGTCTTTAGGAGGCAGCAGCGATGATAGCGGCCGCCTCAGATTTGACAAGCTAGTCCGTGAACTCAGCTCTGTACGTTCAGTGAAATGTCTTTGAATGTTAAAAACTAAAATATTTGTGTATTAAATTATTATTTACTTATATAGCTTGTCTTTTTTCTATTTTCTGAAGTATGTATAGAGTATTTGTATGGGATTTTTATCACAATGGTTGCTTTTATTTTTTGTTTTCAAATTAGACAGCTTTTTGCAGTATTTAACAAGCTCCAAGTTTGATTCATGGTAGTGAAAATATTCTAGGCATGGGATCTTGCCTTGCATCCCTTTTCATCCTCATTTTCTTTTCCTTCAAGCTTGTACAGTTCTATTTTTTGTTGTTTTTTTTTGGGGGGGGGGTTTGTTTCTTTGTTTTGTGACTGGCTGTTTCATGTTTCTTTTTTCTATTTCTGTATGACCCAAAACAGTATAAAAAATGTGTATATAGACTTTCAGCCTTGTGTTTCATTTGTTTCAAACCCTGACATTGATATTGTGTGTGCCCTCTAGTCAGTAAGTTTTTTTTTTTGGTCATCTCAATGCACACTGTGAAAATGACAAAAATTTCAATGGACATGATTGAGTCTGTTCAAATCTACATAATTTATTATATCTTTTCATTGCTGTTTTTAGTTTGGGGTTTTTTTTTTTATCTGTTTAAGTATTTTAAGATTTTCTTTTTCTGTGGCAGGGTGGAATGACAGAAGAAACAAGGAAAGAAATTGGACTGGTGGATCTGATTGAGCCACCAATGAAACCTTATGTAAATCCTTTCCCACCCAAAGGCAAAATCTATGACTACAGGTTTGTGAAAGAGGTGAGTGAGCTGCCCACAAGTGATTAGTTGTAAAGCTGCAGTAACAAAGGGCAAAGATGTTGCTACTGTCAGAGAAAAAAATACTGGCTGTCTCATTATTGTTGTTGCTGTTGAAACTTGTTTCAAGAGCATTTTAACAACAGCTCAAGATGCCATCCATCAAAATAGAATAAACGCTCACTTTTTCATTCAAGTTTTTTATGAGAAAAAGTTTTAGATATGTTGTGGTTTGTACAGGATATAAATGTTCTTTTTAACTTTTTTTTGGTCATTATCTCTATTATCTCTCTTAAATTAATTTTTTGAAGATGTTGCAGTTTATTGCAAGAAAAAGAAATTATCATTTTTCAAGTTTATTTTGTTGGCCTTCATATTCTTATTTTGCATTTGGAAAGTAGTGTTCACAGTTTACACAAATCTCAATGAAGACATAAGGTTTGATGTTCTTTTGCATACATATATGACCATCATGTCTTCATTGAGTTATACTGATATGGACTACTGTAGAGATTCTATCACAATTCAAGGTATTTGCATGTTATCTTGCTGCCTGTATCTCACATCATGACAGGGCTCAGGCAAGTGGGTGCCCTGGTCAGATGACATCAAGGACACTCCACCTATTTCCAAAGAGGCCAATTTCAATGAAATCATAGTCCCTACAGTGGACACTGTCCGCTACACCGCTCTGATGGACATGCTGGTCCAACACAGCAAGCCTTGCCTGTTTGTCGGACCCACCGGCACTGGCAAAAGCTGTTACATTACTGTAAGTGTTATGATATTACAATTTATTCCAGTAGTTTTATGTTTCACATAAAATAATTCCAGGGTTAACCTCTCAGGCTGCAGCAGCATTCTTTACAAATTGAGGGTCAGTCATTTTTCAAACTTTGTTATATTTGTTTTTCTCATTGCTTTAATTAAGGAAAGTAATTATTTAAAAAATTACATCCTGAAAAAATAATAAAATGGCCATTTTTCTTATATCTGTAGGAGAAATATGTAAATATTCTTCATTTCTTGATATGGATTTTTTTAAATTTCCAAACTAAAAAATTTGTAATGGCGTTTGTTTTCTTTTTTACATATCTGTTTTTCTTTTCCTGTAAATGCTAGATCTTAAGGTAAAAACATACTCTCAAAAAGTTTGTACTCTTTTAGTTTTTGCCTCTGTCTTTTTTACCTTGTGTTTTCATAGTAAAAGCCAGTGTCCATCTATTTATGACCATCCAGTATTTTTTTTCTTTTTTCTATTTTTTTTCTTTTTAATAATCTTTGTGAAACATGAATTATTGTTCTGTTTGTTTTTTTCCCCCATGTTTATCAAGGATTTTCTTTTGAACAAATTAAACAAAGAGGTGTACAAACCCAACATTGTGAACTTCTCAGCCCAGACCTCTGCCAATCAGACACAAAACATCATCATGTCCAAGCTGGACAGGCGCAGGAAGGGAGTGTTTGGTCCACCACTGGGAAAGAAAGCAGTGAGTTGAGTTGTCTCACAAATCTGTAGTTAATCATCTGTTAACTCATTCAATGTCCATCGAGTGTACATTTTTGTGCCCAGCACTTAGTATTTTAATGGTATATGATATCTATATCCACAATGCATTGTGGAAGGAACCAATTTGTTTGGCTATATTGGTGATTTATCATCGATGTATCTATGGGTGCATGTGCATTTAGGGTAAAGTTAAGCATTTGACTCAAGATATTTTTATAAACTGATGGGCCTAGTGTCAAGGGTCAGAAAGTTTGTAGACTAATACGTCTAATGGCTACGTTACAGAAATTTGTAAACTATAGGCTTAATGTCAAGAATCAGGAAGTTTGTAAATTATAAGGCGATGTGGAAAGGGTCAGAAATTTTGTAAACTAATACGTCTAATGGCAAGGATATGGAAATTTGTAAACTATAGGTTTAATGGCAAGGATCAGGGAGTTTGTAAACTATTAAGTGATGTAGAAAGGGTCAGAAAGTTTAAACAGAACTGGTAAAGTTTGAAGGGAGCAACATAAATAAAAGTAAGACAAGAAATAAAATAAGTTTACTTTAAGCAAAAAATTTTATCGGAGTTTCTCATGACTATATTCCACAGGACTTCAGAAAATCAACATGCTCTATATTTTATTGCATTGTTATACTTTTGCAACTCTTCTTTTGTTGTACACCTTTTTTTAGAATGTAAGAACTCCTGATGTGATAATAATTCTTACATCATCCTAAAAGAATGGCTGTCAAAAAACACTTATAAAAGTTTGCCTTGTGATCTAAAGTTATAGTTCCATGAAATGCACGTTTGAAACAGATATATTGATGCACGTTTGAAACATATATATTGATGCATGTTGAAACATATATTTTGTCATTCTCCAGATGGTATTTGTTGATGACTTGAACATGCCTATGCAAGAAACATTCGGTGCACAGCCACCCATTGAGCTACTCAGGCAATGGCTTGACCACTGGAATTGGTATGACTTGAAGGACACCACAGGGATAAAGCTCATAGATATACAGTTTGTTGGAGCCATGGGCCCTCCAGGTTAGGACCTCTTTCATTTTTCATATTTTTTTCTCTCTCTCTCTCTCTCTCTCTCTTTCTCTCTCTCTTTCTGTACAAGCTGGATGTTTGGCATCAAAGAAAGATTCAGGCTGTGAGATTTTCAACTAGCAGATTCAATAACAAGGAAAATTTCATACTCAAATTACATAATAGGTTATGCCTTTGATTTTCTTTTAGATGTTGGCAACCCAAATGTGCAAATGACTTGTAAGGATTTGAAGAAAAATCCACAAGTTAACAAATTTAACATATAAAAAAAATAATACACTTTGTCTCAGAATATGAAGCAATTTGATATTTCGGTGCTTTCTTCAAATGGGATGATATTAATATGTAATGTCATCAGATAACAAGACACTTGCATGGAAAAAGACTTTAGGCTAGGGAATTTTAGCATAATGTAATTGACCTCCAGCAAGCGTAATCCTTGATCTTTTGATGTAGCCTTTAGCCTTTGAATCTGTTTTTGCAGCGATGCGCCAATGTAAACTTTATTTGGACACTCAATTTCCCTACCAAACATGTGCAGTCAATCCTTGGAAAAAATTTATGCTCATGAAGGTCTAATTTACTTACTTTTACTTTCATGCTAAAACTCCCCACTTGCTAGAAAGCTGTAACCTCATGGATTTTAAGTACCTTCAAACTTTGTAAGATTCAACCAAAGATTATGCAAATTTGAGAGCTATGGCAACGGGACCTAAATACATTGCACCTGTTTCTGCTCCAATATTTCATTCTATAGTGACATCACAAACATATATTTTAGTACCTTATTACTAAACAAATATTCCTTGTTTTTTTTCTTGATGCAGGTGGTGGACGTAATCCCGTAACTCCACGTTTCCTGCGCCACTTGAACACTGTCTCTATAAATGAGTTTGATGACGACACCATGGTCACTATCTTCCGCAGCATAATGGACTGGCACATCAGCGCAAGGTCCATCATCAGTATCATCATCATTAACATTATTACCATGTTCACCATCGGCATAGTTATCATTATAATCACCATGATAAGTATAAATTATCCTCCCATCATTGTTATTATCATCCATGTTGCCCACATCAAGACCAGTTTTATCATCCCTTGGACTATTACAAGAGAAAATGTATGTTGGAGTCTGTAAGATGGTCTTGTTAGTGTTATTTCTTATGCAGTGTTTGTTAAGATTTTCACTTACCCTTATAATTCCTTGTTACCAAAACAAGTGCAATCAGCTTATATGTTATTATGGCAGTACTATATTGCCAGTTTAAGACTCCAAGAGACATAGAAAGGTCATAAGATGTTTGAAAGTTTTATTGTCTTTATTATTGTTGCAGGCAGCAAATATGCCCAGGACACCATTTCAAAACTCATCTCTTCTTTTCATTGCAGACACACATAGTGACTTGGGGTTTCATAAGTTAAAAACCATATCAAAACATCCATTCTTTCCGAATTTTCAAAATTTTGATACCTTTTGAGCCCTGGCAGCTCTTTGAGTATGACCTCTGTCTGGATTATTCCAAACTTTGTGGAATTTTGTTCGAAGCTTGAATTTGAATTGCAAAAAAAAAAGCCTACTTCATTATATCTAGCCATGATCTTTTGGTTGAATACATCCCTAAAATCCTTTTTATTTATTTCTCAATCTACATCCAGAAATATATTTTCTAAATCTGAAACCAACATTATTTTTATGTTTTGGTCCAAAGAAATGCTTAGCTAGAAGATTCTAGAGCAAAATATTTAAATTAATACTTTTTAAAAAATTATTACTTGGTTCCAATAGCAAAGAACTGGAAAAAAACAAAAAGAATTGTTAAATCTGATTTCTCTTTCTATAATTATTATCTGTAAAAAAGTACATCAATTATTCTTTATTCATTTTTTTTTCTAATTAGCTTTATTTTTTTTTTTACTTCTTTACAAAAATTTTATAAAAATCGGATTTAAAAACTTAAATTTATGAAATGGATAAAATGTAAGTTCCTTGCCTGTTTATGATCGCATTATACACAGAGGGTTCAGCAATGAGTTCAAGCCGTGTGTGGAGCAGCTCGTGCTAGGCACTCTGGAGGTATACAAGCAAGCTCTCCAGAACCTCCTGCCCACACCAACCAAATCACACTACCTGTTTAACCTGAGAGACTTCTCTAGGGTCATCCAGGGTGTGCTGCTGTCTACTCCAGACACCATGGAGGAGCCCACTTCCCTCAAGAAGCTCTGGGTTCACGAGGTGAGATTTTTTGGAATTTCTCTAAATGTTAGAGAAGTATATTCATCTAAATGTGAAAGAGAAACATAGTTTAAAAAATTATCTGTGAAAAAGAACAAATTTTTTTTGTCAATCTAAAAGAGGCCATGATGATAATCTTACCTAACGATTAAAATAATTGTTTTTCAATATTACTTAATCTTATTAATAATATTATTGTTGAAATCTTTGTTACAATTTCTAATTTCAGATTATTTTAAGAACATGAATGATCCAGATAAAAATGAAATTGAAAGATGTCAAGCATGTTTACTGACTCTTTTTGATTCTTAGCAATTTTTTTCTAATTTGTTTTAATGTTTTCATTGTGTATTTAAATGATCCATTTATCCTTTTTTTTTTTGCACTCTCTTTCAAATTGCAGCTTATCATATCAAGGTGTATGCTTGCTCTTTTATTCTTCAGGGATTCATAGTTTTTATTTGTATTTTATGGACAAGCCGTTGGTTATGGTTGTAACAAAAAAAAAATTCTCTTGATAAATGACCTATCGCAGGTTTTCCGTGTGTATTATGACCGTTTGGTTGATGATTCTGATCGGGACTGGCTCTTCAAAGTCACTCGAGAAATTGTCAAGGACAAGATGAGAGAGGACTTTGACCAGATGTTTATCCATCTAGACTCAGACAGTGATGGAAAGGTGACCTTATGTATTTAATTTATCTTATACAAATTTTAATTAAGCTAAGGGTTTGCTTTTTTTTTTTCAAAAAAATTCACATATAGTTCAATTACATTTTTTGTAGAGGAAATGGCATAAAGTTTATTTTGTATTATGAAGAATAAAGCAATGAATGCAATGCTTTTGTGTGGATATTTTTTGGCTCAATATGCCAAATCAGAAACAAAAAAATTTTGAGAGAGAGAGAATACATAGAAGAAGATTACATGAAAAGCTTTTCGTATAAACATCAGTCACCAAGCATTACAAAGTTAACAAAACCGTCCAATCTATTACAGTCCTTGAACAGTTCAATGTTGGTCCTTTATTTCATAATATGAATTCTTAGTCATCTCTAGGCATATCTAACTGTAAACAGATGCATAAAAAAATGTTAGTATTCTGCAAGCAAATGCTTCACAATTTTATGATCATTTGTCTCCCCCACCTGAAAAACTGAGGCACCTGCTGGGCAGTGGTTTAGTGCCATTTTTAAAGGCAAGAGAGATATTGAAGAATATAGCATTTGTAAACAAGACGGTTTCAAAATCAGTTTATTACTGAAGAGCATTATTCCTGGCCACTGACGTTAAAAAGCCTGGAAAGCTGGAAGTGAAATGTGAGCAAAAGAAAACTTCACCGTTTTGCTTTTATCAATAGAGCATGATCAATCTTTATTTTCATCTCCTTGCGATATTTGATGTGCAGGTGACAGAGGATGATCTCCGCTCGCTGATCTATTGTGACTTCTCAGAACCCAAATCGGATTCTCGGAACTACATGGAGGTCCGTGATCTTGAGAACCTGAGACATATCACTGAGGGATTCCTGGAGGAATTCAATAACATGAGTCGCAAGCCCATGAATCTTGTGCTTTTCAGGTGAGAATGGTGGTAGAAGAATATAGCATGAGCCTCAGTCTAGCTTTCATTCTAGTATTGGTCCATCTTAATCCCCTTATAAAAATGATTTATATCTCAATCCCCGCCAGAAAAAAATATGAAAGAAAAAATTCCTTCTCTCTCTCTCTCTCTCTCTCTCTCTCTCTCTCTCTCTCTCTCTCTCTCTCTCTCTCTCTCTCTCCTTCCCCGCTTCTCTCTTTTCTTTCTCTTTCTCTCTTTTTCTCTCGCTCTATCTTGCTCTCTCTTGAATCTCCTTTCTTGCTGTCATCTTTATCATTAAATACCTTACTAAATCAAAATCCATCCCATTTTTCCACTGTTTCACAACACAGGTTTGCCATCGAGCATGTGTCTCGTATCGCTCGTATCCTTAAGCAACCCAGAAGCCATGCCCTTCTTGTAGGAGTGGGTGGCTCCGGTCGTCAGTCTCTCACTCGATTGGCCACTCATATGGCAGACTACGACCTCTTCCAGGTATATTATTAATGAGTAGGATCATTAAAAAATTCATTCTCTTTAAATCATTAAACCACAGAATAATTTGATGATTATTTGTATGCACTAGAGCAATGCAGAAAAAGGGAGATTTGATTAACATGAGGAGACTTTTTAAAAACAGAATTTTCTCTTTCCTGGACAAAGCAGGCATATTTTACAGCTTAATAATTAGAATGAAAATGCTTTTTACTGGCTTTACTATTTGTGAAAACCAGCACAGACTGATTTTGTTGTAAACCATGATATTGGCATTATTTTTGCTTTTGTTGGTACTGTTATGGCTATTATTATTATTATTATTATTATTATTATTATTATTATTATTATCAACTGACATCCTTAAATTATTATTGCTATGATATTATTTTTATCACAATTCTCATTATTATGATAATTATTATTGTAATTGTAAGGTTTTGTACTTTTCTTCTTTTTTTTTTTTTTTTTCAATTATATTGATATTATTAACACTGCTATTCTTGTTTTTGTGATCAAACTTATCAGGTGGAAATTTCAAAGAGCTACACCTCCATGGAATGGCGTGAGGATCTGAAGCGAATCTTGAGAAAAGCCACAGAGACTGAAAACCATGCTGTCTTTCTTTTCTCAGACACACAGGTTTGTTGGGGTTTTTTTAGTCTTTATTTTGGTGTCCATGGTTTAATGATAAAGTGTTATTTTTTGGCAGAAGATCATAAGTTCAAATCCTTATTGTCCCAGTGTTGTGTCCTTTGGAAAGGCACTTCAATGAAATTTCCACAGGCCAAGGTTTTGTGCAATGGATACCTGACATGAAGGGCATTAGAATCATCGGATTTTACTGATTGTCATGCAGCTGTGCAATAATGTCTAGCAAGGAAAAGTTTAAAGCACTGTTAAAAAAAACACCATGAAAATACTATCTTTTTTTTTCCTTCAGGTTTTTTTTTTTATGGCCATCCCAAATCTGAAAAATAGCAATTGAGATTTGTCATTGAGAATTATAGCTGAGATGATTTTAAGAAAGAAATGGCTGTGAAAAAGAAAATGTCAAGAGTTAAAGAATGTTGCTATAAAGAAATGCTTTCTCTTTTTCTGGCTATGTTTAGGATGTATTGTAATATCCCAGATTGAGAAAAGAAGATTTTTTGTGGTGATTATTTTCTTTTTTCTGAGTATCATCTTTTTGCTGTTGCTTTTATGGAGATAAGCTGAGAAGATATGCGAGTCACCATAAGATTGATTGTTTACTATATCACTCCTGGGCTGTTTTTGTATTAAAGTGTTTCAGAGCTATAGGAATGTGATCTCAGGCTTTGGGGTCCTCATCAGACTCTGGCACTGGTGACTGGTTTTATCTCCTCTGAAATTAATTTTACTTCTCTCAATTTTCTGGCCTCTCTCTAGCTAGGAATGAGACATCTGATAAGAATATTTTATGAAAAGTCTCAACCAAGCAAGTTTGCTCACCTAAATGCCAAGATCTAAATAAGAGATTTGTCTATTATGAACTTTTCTTGCACCTTTTTTATTGTCCTCTTGCATTTACGCTCATGCATAGGTGATTTAGTGAGAAATTTGGGGATTGAAATTCTAGCTCTGCTGTTATTTTTTTTTTAAGGCAAGGCATTTTAAACAATTTTCCTTTGTTTATCCATCTGCCCAATAGCAACTTTATGTAAAATGCATTGTTATTTGTCATTGGTATATTACAGAAAATTATGGACTAAGGAATGAGATAAGTTGGAAACATTAAATTAATGTACCTTTGATAAAGTCCACCTTTTAATCCTATTTCTTTCTTTATACATCTAGATCTGGAGTAATATACTTCCAGATCTAAAAGCAAGATTTTTTTTTTCGTGTTTAAATTAAGATTCTTAGATTTATATTTTTATTTCAAAAGCAGAAACGAAAGAGAAGGGTCACCATGTTGAAATTTTATTCTTCATAATGCTTGTAGGGGGGAAATTCTGTTTTCATATTATAGCATATACGATGTACTACCTGCAAGCAATGACTATCAAACTTTGTTATTTACAAATGCTTGCAAATGCAGATGAGGCATCTTCTGTTTACTGATATGATCGATGAGTTTGAAGAGCCTGAGGAGATAGAGGTATCAGGTTTTCTGTCCTCTCACAAATCTATCATTTGGATCAGTCACCTTTGGAATGAAAAAAAAAAATATATATATATATATATAAAATTATCTACTCTCACAATGATGAAGCAAATCATCCCAATCACTTGAGATTCTTTTTGTTTGTTTGTTTGTATCACAAAGCTATTGTATCCTTTACTTTTGTTTTGATTGGCTAAATCAACTTGTGAAATGTGTTCTCTTGTCACATTCATTTTCTATCACTTTTCAGTTGAGGCTTGTGTGAACAAGCTTACAATTCTGCGGATGATATTAAGTTTTGGTATATTTTTTTATCCACAGCTTTATTCCATATCTTTTTTGTTCATTGCCATTTAAATTGTTCTGTATCATGTTACAGACTCCCTACCATGGAGTCCTAGCACCTTTTTGTGATTATCTGATTGATTGTCTGTCTTTGTAATAGCCAACGTTAATTTTTTTAAACATTCTTCTCTGTTACTTATTTTTTTTACAAAGGAAGCAGCAGATAAATTGAAATGATGGTAAAAAGAATGTGGTATTATTCGTTTTCTTTTAGATACTATATATTGCTTTGATAACGTATTGTATGGTCAGTTATTTGTTATCACCTTGCATTTATTTCATCACTGATGTATTTTTTAGCATTGTTTTACTCATTCATGAGGATTTTAATATAAACTTTTGTCTCTTTTTTTTTTACTAAATTGAATCAATAGATACTCGCCTATAGTGATTCTTTCCTTTGCTGGAAACAATTTCTTCACTTTATCTGAAGTACATCAAAGACCTTTTTCTTTTTACCTTGAAGTTCTTAAAGTATTTAGAGAGGCTTGTTTTCTAAAGTAAGCTTTTCTTCGGTTTTTTTTAATGCTCCATATCCTGAAATATGTGTCATGTAATTTCTGATTAGATGCCTAACAATTCTCATTTTTGGAATATCTCTTTTCTTTTTTCTTCTTTAAATTTAATCGCTACTACCCTCTTCCTCTCTTTTTTTTTGTTCTTCTTTACAAACAACTTATTTTTTCATGCCCAGATCAAGCAAGAATCCTTCCTAGAAGACATTAACAACTTGCTGAATGCAGGTGAGGTTCCCAATTTGTACCCAACAGACGAGAAGGCTGAGATCTGCGAGAAGATGCGCTCTGTGGACAGGTAAGATTTTCAAAGCTTTCATTTATTCAGAGATTGATGTAGTATAGCAGCATTTATTCTTGAAAGAATAAACATGTTGTAAAGTTGTGATATGAAAGTTCATTGTGACATAAGAAAAATATATGTGACAGTGTATGTAAAGGAGTTATTGTTAATTAGCACAAAAAAATTGTTTTTTGCAGATTTTTTAGGCATGATTAATTATAATGTGCAAAATGCGTGAATACTGTCACTTTCCTTATTGTAAGATTTCAATGATAAAATTTCTTTTCGTAGTTATGTTTTGTATTTCAGAAATGGCATAAAATATTTGAGCTGTTTATTTTTTTTTATTTAACTTTTTCGCAAATATTCAACTCTCATCACATGCCAATTCTAATGAAAATCATGCTTACTTTTTTTGCCTTTTTCACAGCAATTAAGCAAACGTATTTGTACAGAATTTCCCTAGCCAAATGAAAAGCAGTATTGTCTATAGACTTAACACTGACGATATTGCTCTTCATTTGGCTTCAACAGAGAATCAAAAATGGCTATCAAATGCATGTGCAGTGCTGTTGTAGATAATTTTGTAGAAATTAAGCCTTATATCTCCTGGAGATGGTAAAAGAAAATGCTGTAATTATCTCCTGCAGACAACGTGACAAATCCAAACAGACTGATGGCTCAATGGTGGCCCTGTTTAACTTGTTCGTGTCGCGAGTGCGTGACCAGCTGCACATTGTCCTGGCCATGAGCCCTATCGGTGACGCTTTCAGGAACAGGCTGAGGAAGTTCCCTTCCCTGGTCAACTGTTGCACAATTGATTGGTTCCAGGTGAGTTAGGAAAGAATGGAGAAGGTTAGAGGCACATGTATTGGTAGGCAGAAACAGATGCTGGGAATAAGAAAGCATATCAATAGAATCAGTTAAAAGATGTCATATTCTGCATTTTTGAGAAAGCTCCAATTGTCTTTTAAAATGCTTGTAACTATCAAATTAGAGGGAATTGCTTTTGGTGTTAAAATAGCATAATTCGAATAGCTGTTGCAAAAACAAACTTTCAAGCGCCAAAATGACCAAGGAAATGTGCTAAAAGTGTCAAAAAATACTTTATTTGGAAGTTAAGTACTTAAAATTGAATAAAATTATTCAGCCTTTTATATTAGAATTTGCATCAAATAGTGGCATCATGCAGCAATGTTGAGAGCCAAGTAGGAGAGACCACTAGCAATAGTTAAAAAGTTAAAACTCATTAATTAAAAGAAGAAAATACAAAGTTGATCATTTTCCTGGAAAGTATTTCATGCAATATCCAACACATTAGGATTGGTTGCTCAAAAAGAAAAAAAATTATATATATACACACACACACATATATTTATATTTATATATAAAAGTATATATTTATATATTTTTTTTAAATAGAAATACCCTTGTGCAACTATTGTCTTCAAAGCACCTAAATTCAGAATTGAAACAATCAACTCTAAAGAGAGACTGAAATGACGATCTTGCAAATTTTTTTTTCGAGACAATTGATACACATATGGATTGATTTATTCTTTTTGCTTTTTGGGTTTTCTAATGAAGCTCTTGTTGTCTGGAAATGGAAGAAAAAAAATGTGCAGTCCTATTTTGCATATCTTTTCTGCTCTTTTTTGCTGATTGACCAAGGCAATCACATAATTACCCAGTCTAATTTAAATCAATTCTTAGAAGAAACCTATTAAATGCCTTTAGCCTTAAAATTATTGATAATTCTTTTGATGGCCTCTGTGCACTTAGCAACAAAAAAAAAAGCTGAGCACCTTAGCCTGTTAAAATCAAAACAAAAGTTTGGCATATCATTTGTCAATTTATCCAAAACTTGATTTTTCACATAATTTTCTCTGCTTCTTTTTTGTTGTTTTGCTACTTAGAGCTGGCCTGAGGATGCCCTTCAAGCTGTGGCTTCAAGATTCCTGGAGGAGATTGAGATGGGTGAGGAGGAGAGAGCTGGCTGCATCAAGATGTGCAAACATTTCCACACGTCCACTAGAGATGTAAGTACAAGAATTAAAAAGCAGAGGTTGCTAAAAGGAAAAATTATTATGAAGGCAGAAATCAAATTGCTTATATTAAGGATTTCATACTGTGACAGAAGTTTGGGATGCTTTTGCATGTGATTTTGTCAACTTAGTAATTTTTGTATAACTATGTTTCTGAAGAACTTTGAGGGAATTGCCTGTGCAATATTCATGTCCAGGCTTTTAATTTTAAAATAGGTGAGAAAGACATGTCGGACCAAAATTATTGCATGTGATGTTGGACAATAATTCACAACCATCCCAGCTTTTGATTAAACAATGTTTTAACTCATATTTTACATTCTCCGAAGATTGATCTTAATTCATTAGTTTTCAGTACATAAAAGGTTACAAGCTAAAACATTACAAGATAAAATTTCATTTAAAAAAGTTAAAAATGTGAAAGCTTTGGAATATATGTATGACAATGTCACAACCCTCTGCCCAATCCTTGGCAGGTCTCCAGTTGTTCTCTGTTATACTTGTGCTGAACCTTTCCATTAACCTAACATAGTCAGACTGAAATGTTGTGACACCTGATAATTCTGCCTGTGATTATTACTTGTGAAAGGCAGTGAAACAAAATGACCACCAGTGACATGCTTGAACGCCCCCAATAGTTTTCAGAGTTTTGGAAAATTCCCAGGTGGCATCCTTGATAGATAGGACTTTAAACCCACACTATATATATCCTTTTTTTTTTATTTACTGCTTACATCAACAAAAATGCACTTCAGGTTTGGCATTTATACAAAGTGATATTTGCTCCAGATTCAGATTGTAAAGGAGAGAGGACAGAGAAACTCTTGATTGTTTATTTCTAAATAAGGACCAGACTCAGTGCTTTTAATTCATTTCCACAAATTGGCCTTCAAAATTGGAAGTGACAAAATTATTCAAATCAATTGTGAGGCCTTTTGAGTTGTTGTCTGCAATGTATTTGTAAAATTTCATTGAGATATATTTTCTATCATTGTAAGTTCTTTATAAGTTACAGCCTATTGGTTTAGACACATCTAGCAAATGCTTTTACAATGCTTACATGCTTTGCCAGTTAAAGTGTGAGGTTGCTATTGCATATAAATCAACTTAAATCTGGCATATTTATACATTTTTTTCAGGTGTCAGAGAGATTCCTGCTAGAGCTGGAGCGTCACAACTATGTCACTCCTACATCCTATCTTGAGTTGATCAGCACATTTAAGACCTTGCTAGACAAGAAGAGAGAGTGAGCCAAACTTAATGTTCATTTATCACTTACCATCATTGTCATATAATTTTTCCTGATTTTGCATTCATTTTTGGGTTGGGTTTTTTTTTTTCCACAAGCTAGCTTGATGCTGGTCTGGAAGAGGTGATCTAGAATAGTATTGGTATTTAAATTTGTGGCACTGATAATTTATCTAATTTCAAATATGCTGGAGGATGTTGGTTATTTCTAAACTAAAACATTGAAGTTCTCTTGGAATATGGCGTTAAACCTGTGTTGTTTTGTTTGTCTTTATTTTGATTTAGATTTTTTTTGTGTCTGCTGGGCAAATTTGCTACATCTCCTTTTTTTTTTTTTTAAGCTGTTATAATCCAATTTTTTTTTATCTTTTGATAAAAAAAACCTCTTTTTTGCCATACTGTTCTTATCCTTCAAACTTATCCTATTGCCTTTTCCACAATCAACAACAGTGAGGTGATGAAACAGAAGCGCCGTTACGAGGTTGGTTTGGAGAAACTGGACAGTGCAGCCTCCCAGGTGTCTGTGATGCAGAAGGAGTTGAGAGACCTGCAGCCTCAGCTTGTGGTTGCTTCCAAAGAAGTCTCTGAGATTATGGTGGTCATTGAGAAGGAGTCTATAGAGGTGGCAAAGGTTGAAAAGGTAGGGGCTTCAGAGAAGTCTTTATATATATGTCCATTGAGAAGGATTCTATAGAGGTGGCAAAGGTAGAAAAGGTAGGGGCTCCAGAGAACTCTTTATATATGTGTTCATTGAGAGTTCTATGGAAGTGGCAAAGGTTGAAAAGGTAGGGGCTCTAGAGAACTCTTTATATATGTGTTCATTGAGAGTTCTATAGAAGTGGCAAAGGTTGAAAAGGTAGGGGCTCCAGAGAAGTCTTTATATATGTGTTTATTGAGAGTTCTATAGAAGTGGCAAAGGTTGAAAAGGTAGGGGATTCAGAGAAGTCTTTATATATATATGTGTTCATTGAGAGGGGGTCTATAGAAGCGGCAAAGAAGGTAGAAAAGGTAAGACCACCAAGGATATCTCTGAGATAATAGTGGTCACTGGAATAGAGACTATAGATATGGAAATAGTTGGAAAGGTAGCAGCATGGGCCATTGATTTAAAGAACAGTTTGAGTTTTATACCTGTCCTATAAGTGATTGATGATGAAATATTTTTAGGTGACTGCTAGTTTTACACTTTTTTTGCTAAGGAAAATCTCACAATAAAAATTAAACACTTTTCTAATAAGGCAGATGAACTGATAAAGAATAGTAAGGGTATACTTTCACCAATAGCTAGTCACTGACGGACAGGTGTAATCTCAGAGAGGACAGCGTTAATTATTTGAAGAATCTGTTGCCATATTAAAAAAGAGAAAGTACAGATGCAATTATTTCAAGTTGAAATCTTTTAGGAAAGACAAAGAAATACAAATCAAATATCTAGAGATCAATTCTAATGAGTCGGATGTAGCATGAAAACTTTTGACAAAAGTGAATGTTAACAATGGTTTATTTGTTTTTACTGCTTTTCACTACTTTTTTTTGTACAAATGGGAAATCCTACTATTTTTGCACAAAATTACATATCTCTGTTCAGTTTTCACCACTGCAAAGTATGTTATATGCAGTTATGACTATATCAGTTAACTGTTCAAAATGCAAGTTCCAACTAATCTGCACTGATCTTAAAAAAATTTTCCCCTTTTAATTTTGTTTACCCTGTATGCTTCAAATACAGCGATCACCTTAAAAGAAGATGCAAAAAATCTCTTTATGTACCAGGTTGTTAAAGCTGATGAGGCTGTAGCCAATGAACAAGCTCGCGCTGCCCAGGCTATCAAAGATGAGTGTGATTCTGACTTGGCGGAAGCTATCCCAGCCCTTAATGCTGCCCTGGCCGCCCTGGATACATTGACACAGCAGGTTTGTTTGATGGATAATAAACTATGCACCTGAAGGTGTGAAGTCTTAAACTCATTAAGAATCTCTCCAACTGTTGTGACACAAAATCACCAGCTTTTGAGTTTCAAAGATATTGGTGCACTTTCCAACTATCTTGTCTGCTTAGCTCTCTAATGATTAGCTCTTTTTTTTTTATACAAATATCACACAGAAAAACACCAAAGCTACCTGTAGGTTGTATAAAGAGGCCTTTTGTCTTCTTTTAAACAGAACTTTTAGTCCATAAATACTAATGTATGAATAAATAACTTGGTGTCCTTATGCATGATCATTGAAATTAGGGTCAGAAGTCAGCGAGCAGCTTCCATTCTTAGACTAAAACAGTAACACATTTTCAAAATATTTGAAGACTAGTTTATTAGAAGAAAAAAATGACAAAACTATATTTGTGAGGTGACACCAAAAAATGAGATGTTTTGTGGCAGGCGCAAATGTAACAAATATCTGTGTAGTTGTCAGAATTATCAACTTCTGATAACCAAGTTTTCCTAAGACCTTTAGGACAATCTTGCAATTTTTTTACATTATTTAAAAACTTGCAACTGTGATCTCTGGGAAGCAGGAAATCTATTATTTCCATGGCATATGCTACTGCAGAAATATCTCCCTTTTGTTGTTGAATTATTGGTTAATTATATTAAAGTAAACCAAAAAAAAAAAATTTGGTATGTCTATGAATAATTTATTATTATTGAATTACATTGAACTGAGGTTTGAAATGAGAAGAAATGTTTAGAGAACCAAAAACAAGATGTGTGTGACATTTTTTCAAATAAACTGTCTAAACAAAAGAATGTTAATAAATCTCAGTCTTAAAAAATCGTCAAATCACAAATTTACAAAGTTCCATACAATCTTCAAGCAGCTCTTAGGGGAGCAAAATTCTTTCTGATCCACAAGTGAGTTTGAGCCATTGTAGATGTTTAACATCTTGTATTTTCAATTTTTGAAGTTATTATTTTTATGAGAATTTTACACTAAATTTTATGCTTGACTCTATAATTCCCTCTGCGCCCATTGTAATCTCTTGATTAGTTTAATAGCATGATAATGCTTGGCCTTTATTTTATTTTTTTTTTTATCTTCCATCTTTAGGATATCACTATTGTGAAGTCAATGAAATCTCCTCCCTACGGTGTCCGCCTGGTCATGGAGAGCATCTGTGTTTTAAGAGGAATCAAGCCTGACCGTGTCCCTGACCCCTCAGGTACAGGCAAAAAGATTGAGGACTTTTGGGGGCCATCAAAGAAACTGCTTGGTGACATGAAATTCTTGGAAAATCTCCACACTTATGATAAGGTGGGCAGAAGACCTGGCCATTTTCAAGTTTATACTTTCTAATTTCCACAATATGATGTGAACAGAAAACATTGTTTATTTTTTTTTTTTTTTTT
>BLXT01003748.1:2304341-2322317 GCA_019648995.1 Plakobranchus ocellatus | reverse complement strand
TTTTTTTTTTTGCCTTTTTGATAAATATTGAAGAACAAAACTTTTTCACAAAATTACAACATACCTGCAATTTGAACAGTTTAACCTCCGTAATTTGAAGCCCTTACTTCGGTAGCATTGACAACATTTAAAGCCAAAGACAAAAAGAATGGCCGTCTCATATTAAGGTAAATGTGTTAACAAGGACTAAAGATGTTTCTGATTCCAGAACTTAGGAGTTTAATGCCAAAGACTTCATAAAAAAAAAAAAAACAAAAAGAAGAAGACTTCAAGACATGGCATTTCAACAAGGGCCAAACAAAAATATAAAATTTTTTAAAAATTATATTCAAAACTTTTTTTTCCTTTTACCCAGTAAAGACTAGCCTTTGTTTGATGCAGCAATTAAATGGGATTTGTGCAAAAGGCAGGATTTCATAAAGTAATTTGGGTCTTATTTTAGTAATTAAAAAAAAAAAAAAACAGAGCTGCCAACCCATCCAGCCAGCAAAGTGTAAGATTTGAGCCAAATATGTGTATCATTACCACAAAAAGCATACTATCGTAGATGGATATGTATTTAGGAAGCTAACCAGTAACGCAATGCATAAATTTTGACAAAACATTCAACAGCAGACCCACCTGAGAAAGAAAAGATGGCAAATATGAATAAAGTCTTAAATCACGGCTCAAAATATTGAAAATATTGACCTTTTGGAAGTTTACTAGTGAAGACTCTGCAGTGGCTGATTTTGCCCTTTTGAGCAACAAATGGCCTCTCTGACAAAAATGTGGACACTTCAACAAAACTGTAAAGTCGGTGGGAACTCTAGTAAATTAATGAAATCAGTGGTCATTTGGAGATCTATATCTGTCTAGTTTTCACCATTGGAAAGCTTATTTCCTGCAGTGTTTTGCTTCAACAATACTTAAAAGTGTCCAAAATGTGACCTCTGACTTGCTTGCACTGGTCCAGAGACATGAACATGTATCACTCATGTTGAAAAACTAGATGACATATTTTTTCTTCCACCCCAAATTTTTCAATACATTCAAAATATCAAAAGCAAAAGGTCAAAAAAGAAAAAGAAAAGTTTGGGAATCGTGATTCTAAGAGTAAAGGAATCGATGCCTTGCTCACACAATTATCTATATACAGCTGTTACAATTTTGCCAATAGATGCCATTTATTTGGGGGGTTTCAAACATACCCCATTGCTATGTTCTCAATTTCATTTCTCAGTGCTATTCTACACAGTAAAGGGAAAAAAAAGTTTCATGGTATTTTTTTTAATCATATAATCGATATGTCATAGAAAAAAGTTTTTTAAATATTGTTTCAGTCAAGGCAACTTTGTGTAAATTTTCCACATGTATTTCTGAGTGCTAGAGTGTGAAATCTCCAATGGATAATGTATTTACTTGTGGACCCTTTTTGTCTGGCAAGCCTTCATAAGGCTTTCCTGAGCAAACATGTTAGTAGAAGGGCTTAAATATGCCAAGAGAGGTTAAAGGATGAATCTCTAGCAAACTTCACTAACCATAAGTAACAATGATAAATGAATCTCTAGCACACTTGACTAACTATGATACCACAGAACTATTTATAACACAAGCTTCTGACAGCTGATACAAAAGGGATTAAATTCCTTCTGCATCCCAATACCATAAAATCATTTCCAGCCAAAGAATCAACATACTGTTTAAAGAACAGAAATATGTAAATGTCCCTCAAAATTTACTGAGTTGTAGATTCACATGATTGACTTTCGATGAAAATGTCTAACTAACCACAAATCTGTCATTTTTACTTCTTTTCCCTTGTAGATCTCAGTATGAAAAGTGGTAGGGCAGTTGGCTACCAGTGTGAGGTTCGAGGTTTGAATCCCAGTCTGAGCCAAGACAATTTTTCATTGCTCCCCTGTGTCCACCCAGCTAAACACCTGCCAAAAGCAATTGCAAACTACTTCAGAATGCCTTAAGACAAGAACAATCAGGATCATACTTGGACCAAGCATGGGACTCGTTTTACTAGATCTGAGTATTTTTTATAAAACCAAAGACAAAAAGTAAGAACTTTTGATGAATTCCTGAAAGACAAAAAAAATGCAAAGTTAAAAAAATGTAAATGAACAAATACGATTTAACAATGATTAAATACAATTTTGGTACTTTAGTGAAGATAAATTAAGGCAGCTATTGATTTCATCGCCAAAGAGGCCTAAAATCTCAACACCCTAGATACAGTAAGACGGAGTTGGCTTCAGTAAAGAGTTAAAAATACATCTGTAACGCTTTTTTTTATTTCTTTCAAAGATTGCAGGGGTAATACAGACATAACCTCTTGTAGAAGATACTCTCAAGAAATTTTAAGAGAAGAGCAATTTCACCTGGCTGTGTCTCCCTTGGTAAATATTAGAATCAATACAATGACATTGCTTGCTTCTTTGTTCTGATGATAAATACAGACTGACTACTGCAGGGTCATCTCAGGATTTTCTGCCCTCATCAGGCCCTCAAACTTGAAGCAGCAACAAGAAGGCCTTTGCACATTTCACAAGAAGCTAGCAATGCCGTCAAGGGCAGTCAGGGCCAGGAATTGATTTGCAAACCTACAGGCTGCTAGTGCCAGCGGTCAATTGTCCAATTGTTCATTTTTGTCATGGTCATTTGTAAATGAAGGCATGAAAAGTATCTACAACTACAAGCTCAAACCTTTATCTCTAGACAGTATCAAAAAGCATCTAATTTAGGCAATTAAGTGCATGAAAAAGTGGAAAAAAAAAACTTTTTCTCATGCTCAAGAATAACACAAGGTTTTTGCACTTCTGTTGGGGAAAAAAAATATCCCTTGCATTGATTGAGCTGTTCTGCATGACACTATTAACAAAGATAAACTCTAGCTGTGAAATAGATGAGGTTTTAGGTTACAATAGTGATTGTTTATGAATGAATATGATTAAAAGTTACAAAGTATCAAAATAAATAATTGGAACAATAGATCAAAGATTAATTTTGTTTCAAAAAGCTGACACTTGAAAGCAAGAAGAATTAACCCCTGTCGGAACACGAAATGACAAAAAGCCTTTTCAAAGGATAATTATGTAAGAGCAACACAAACAGAATGACAGACCAATGAAAAAGTCATTTCTTACAACCTGCATGGATTTTTAAGAAAATAAATGCAAACTATGCAGTACGTTTTGATTAATAACATGTATTGATTGGTCTTTTGTACAATATATATATACAATAACTGAGATGGCAATCACATTGTGCTTCTTACGAAACTAGAGTATGTCTTGAGACTAGCCCAAAGGAGCTGCAAGTTGCATTTAGTAAGACCTAAAGAGGTTTCTTGAAGGTATGGTATGGCAAAGACTGGGTGCAGGTGCTTTAATTAACATATGCGAGGCTAAATCACGCACAAGTCACATTTTGGACATCAAGTTATGACTAGGATATCTAAGCTTACAATCTACACTTTTAAGGAGAAAAAAACTTACGTACCTATCCCATTTCCGTGACATTTACTGTCTTAATGAGACAATATTTTTTTTTAAAGACTCTGATGCAAAAGAATCCTCTGCAATGATATTTCTTTACCCTGGTTGCATCTCATAAGACGTTGCCAAAACATGAAAAATAGGGGGGAAAGCCTTAAAATCTATTTTCACAATAGAAATTTGCAACACTCAACTCACTCATAAGAAGTTGCCAAAACATATGAAAAGTAGGGGGGAAAGCCTTAAAATCTCTTTTCACAATAGAAATTTGCAACACTCAACTCATTAGGACTGGCCTCAAGAAATGAACAAATAAATAGGTTGTAACAGTTATAAGGTTTTATTAAGAGATTGTAAACAAGTAACGAACAACCAAGCATTAATAGAAAATATCAGAGCTCCTCTCTTATTTTTTGATGGTCAATCTTAATTTTACACTACAAACCAAATTTCAGTCTAATCAAGTGTGCACCCATCTTCTTTTTCTTTTTTATCCATTTTTTAAAATATTACAAAGTACCATAGAAGATACAAAAATTAATATCTAATACAACTCCAGATTCTGACCTTGCCAGCATGGTAATTATGTTGGTATTATCATGGACTGTGATACATTCATACTCCACTGTTATCCGACTTTATTTCTTGAAAACTAGACTGAAATAGCTGATATCTATTGCCTCACCTCATCTGTCCATCTCATTATCTCTTATGTCACATGATCATCTTCTCATAGTTTGCGCAATCAAATGTTCTTTAGTTCATTTTTTTGCATTCTTATCCATGTAGTATAAAATGGTCTGTAGCAAAAAATATTTATGAATGGGTGAAAATTATGCCTAAAGGTACAAAGCCAATGAATTTTAGCAACTTGCAAGTGTAATCCAGTTTAGCTCAAAAAGAAAAAAAATGTGAAAAGTAATGTTTAAAATTGTATTGTGTTAATCCTATCGCTCAATTTTGACAAAGAAAAAAAAAAGATCTTCAACACAGCAGTTCTCATAAAGCCAATGTGTAAGTTTTTCTTTTGTGAGCTTAAAATTTAAATTATTTGTTTGGTCAATGACTTGGACCAAATTTGAAGCCTCTCTAATTTTTCTCAAAGAGAAAAATCAGTTTGAAATATTTCTCAGAACCAAAAAAACAATTGGGTCACCTATTTTTGTGTGATTTGTAGCATAAATGAATTTACAGGTTCAGAACTGCAATTGCACTGCTCACGATTTTTGCAAATAGAAATATGGAGTAATCCTCTTTTCGAGCCTCACAATTATTTGTTTGTTACCTTGGCTTTCAAAACAGTTTAATTTTTTATCAAACAAAAGAAGGCTGTGATTTTATTTTTTTAAAAACTAATTCCAATCTGTGTGTGGAGGGAAGTAAGGTGCGAAGGAAGATATATGTTACTCCACACCATGTGCAAAAATCATAACTAGACCAGGTTCAATGATTAAATCCTCTGGCATGTGCTGGTTCTCACATGACATTACAACCACGGCCTGTTTGCCTAGAAAGCAAAGGAGAGAGATGGGGAAAAAAAAAGGTTTTTTAAAGACTTAAGCTATACATACAATTGATCTTCATATCAATGAATAAATAAAAAGCTGATTTTAGGATCAAATTTTTAGTAACAGCTATTTTTTAATAAAATGAAACAGTAGCTACATTTTACAGATTCATACTGGATCACTTTTGTGAAAAAATTCATGGAGGGAGAGCAAAAAGCTTTAGCATCTCTGTAATTGTTAATTGCTTTATTTTGTTGTTTTTTTTTCTCTTTCACAAGACAATAAATGCCCCACCGATCACACAAAATTCAGGATTTTTTGGGTTTTTATTTTTTTAGCAGTTTTCAACGGATAGCTAACAAGATTAAAATTTAAACAAAAATAAAATAGGTTTAGCTCTCCATACACAAGAGAGAAATGCCACTTTAAGAAAAGGTTGTGAGAAGAATATTTTTTCTAACTTTGCGACTACAAAAAAATTAATGATAATAACATTAAGAAAACTATTTCAGTCAATGAAAGTTAAAGATTTATTTTAGCATATTTGGATTAATGGGTATTGCTGGTCATATATGACCTGTACATCTTGATAAAAAAAAAAATCCCAGAAAGTGTATGCTTGAAAACAGCACGTTTTAAATGACAGCAAACATGATGGAGTTTTTTCATCAAGATGTATGATTATTAAGGGGATTGAAAGGGAGACTGCATATCTACTGTTTTCAAATTATCTTACTTTCGCATCTGTAAAAAAATTCTACACCTAAAACTTGTACAGAAATGTCTAGGGATTCTGATGATTCACCGAGGAACCACAGCTGTTCCCACTCAAACCTACATCCCTATGAATCTATACATTCTTTATTGACCCCTCATAATAGAAGACAAGCCTATAAAAACAAAACACCCCTGAACTGCATTTACCTGGTATTCTCTTGGTCAGGTAGTTTTCATATTGCCTGCGGTTAAGTTGTCTTGTTTCCAAGGTGGATAAACCCTGTGGCCACCTCCTTTCATGGGCATTCTCCATAAGTTCACTGACCACATGTGAGGGACTCCCTGATTCTATGAGAGCACGTTTTATCACTGCCTGCAGGACAGCATCAGGTGTGGAGATCATTCCTCCCCATCGAGTTACTCGGGCTGGCTGCAGTCCACTCACCCATCTAAGCAAATTATTATTGTTTTGATAAGTATCAGAGGCAGATCATTTAAAATGACAATTTATATGTATGGAAATCAATGGAAGAAAAAAATGCAGGGAAAGCAGGAAATAATAATTGTAGGTTATAAAGATTCAAAATAAAAAACAAACCAGATTCTTTTTAATACCAACGAATTACTTTGAGTAAAAAAAATGGCACCATCCTGAAGTTGGAGCCCGATAAAACCATAAATTATGCAATCAAAGAGCCAATGTCTGTAGCTCAATTAATATGCAAACAAATGTTTGGCTGACAGATGATAGGTAAGATGTTGTCATAATTTAGCCTAGCTTAGGTGTACCCAAGGGGCAGAGCACTGCAGACAGCCTGCCTGCACTAATTCATCTCCATCATTCTGCAAGTAAATGTAGTCATGCAACAGACATGAAAAAAAAGAGACAATGGTGGGGGTAGGTGAAGGTGAATGAGACACATTGATTGCAAAGCCTCGCGCTCTCCGCCACACAGGAAAGTATTGAAGCAGCCTACAAAATAACACCACACAGGATAATATTAAAGCAGCCAAAATGTCCCACACAGCCCAACATCCTACCCAACATTCCCCATTCTTTTTTTCTCTTTCAATGCATGGATTTGTTGATGATATTTAGTTGTTCGTCTCTAGTACTTTTTTCAAAGTATATGAAAAGTTCAAAAATTTTTGTTTACTTTTTTAACTCCCTCCCTCCCCATAAAGGAGGAAAAAAAAAAAGGATAGAGGCAAAGGCAAAGATTGAAGCTGTCATCCTCTTGCTCTCACTTACTTTTGGTATAGATACACTGTACTACTCCTGTTTTTAAAACAGCAATAATGCTCCCTCAGGTGCAAAAAAAAAAACTAAGACATACTTACATGCACTGCCCACAGGTAGGAATCATTACTCAATACTAACCTTATGAAAGTGATCTTCTCTATTCACCTTGTATCCTTCTGAGCATACAAAATATCTTTACACATACTTACAAAAGTTTCATAATGGAAATTTATCAATTTATTTTTTCATTTCATACTGAGCAAAATGACACAGTCTTTTTAAAAAAGAAGAAAGAAAAATTTTGAGAGTGGAGGTAGTGATACTTACCTGATTACATCTTCATTCTCTAACGTTGACTGAATTTCCCTTATCCTTGGGGTTGACACTCTCATTGATCGAAGAAGCTCCTAAATTCCCAACAGAACGAAAGTTAGACAGATATTTAATCATTTGTTGCTTCATGCCATGAAAAGACAAATTCGTTCAAAAAAAAAACAAAAAAACTAATGATTCTTAGAGGAAAGCTAATAAATCATAAAACAACACTATTTAGTTGGACATGTTTTAGTCAAAAGTTAAGAATAAATGCTTTTAAATTGAGAGAAATCTCCCAAACCAAAGTAGATGCAGGAAATGAAGCTTCTTTAACAAATCAGCTGTAGCAAACATTAAAAATAAAGACACTAACAGGCGATGGGTGAGACTAATCAGCTATATAGTGGCAAAATAAGAAAGAATTCAATAGTTTCACTTAAATTTTTTTAATGTGAAGATTTACCTTTAGCATCTGAATCTCTCTCTTCTGTTCTGTGAGTTGGATCTTCAACTCCATTGACTCAGTCTGCATGTCTGTGAAGCGAGTCTGCATCTGGGACATCATGCTTCGAAGCTCCTTCACACAGTTATGGTCCTGATTGAAAGACATTAAAAAAAAAGAAATTGTGTTCAAGATTTGAATTGCTTTCTTGCCTCAGATAGATATTGGCAGTCTATCAACATTGCTTGTGTGGCCTGAAGTTTTGATTTGCTTTGTCAAGTGAGGGATCTCAGGCTTTTATGTCCTCATCAGGACAGGCACATATGATAAGCTTGTAAACCTAATGGGCAAGGTTCATGCAGATTTCACTGTGCCAGCCAATCTCCACTCTATGCTTGTGTGTGAAGGAATAATTTTCTTTAAATTACAATACATTGCCTGTCTGTATAGATCAAGCCACATTTAAATGAACACATTATCTATATATAATTTATTTTTCTTAAACGAATAATGCAATAAGTGCCATCTAAACAAACACCACCTAAGCGCACAGTGTTATGGTCTAATAGATTCTTATTACATGATTTATACCGAGTTTGCCTAGAAGTACGCCTCTTGTACATTTCTTAAAAGACAAAAAAAGTCAACGCTGCCCCGTTGTTGGAGCAGTGTTGATTGCTCATATAAAATCATAAAGAACACAATCAAAGAACCATGGTTGGCAGCTTAAAAATGTGAGAATAAACTGAGGGCTGCTATAAAAATACATGTAGGATAGGCAAAACCTAGTCAAAATTCAGGGCTAGCCTGGGGTGGGAGTACAGACAGTTGGCCTGCACTTATTCAACCTTATCATAATTATTAACCATTCACCGTCTGTGAGTGCACAAAGTCATGGCTCAGGCGTGAGAAAAGAGAAGCATGTACTGACTAACGCTGCCTGCCACACTATAGGGCTGGCAACCTGGGACAATTAATGAGCAACCCGTGAGCTAACTAAACATTCAAGTCTCACATGGCCCAACATCCTGCTCCTCTTTCCCTACCCCATTTCTTCTCTTTCATTGTGTGGGTGTGTGTTGGTAGTGAAATCCTTGCAAGTTGGTAATAATCCTTGCAAGTTTGTGATAACTTCTTAAAAACGAACATTATATCAACAGTCCTCAGCCTGTTTGAACACAGGGGGCAGAGGAAAGTGTAATTTATTTTTATACCTGCCCCCGGAATGGAGAAAATGATCAGATTACCACTGCCGCGCTCTCACTGAATTATAGTTTTAGTACTGCTCCTCTGGTTTTTTTAACAGTAATAATGCTGTCTTGCGTGAGAAAGAATCTGAATCCTAAGACATATTATGTACATGTATTACCAAAGGGGAGAATTATTACTTAATACAAAACTAATCCTCTATTAACGTGTATCTTCCTAAGTGCACAGTGCGTCTAAAGGTAAGCTCACAGGTCTTCCCAAATACTGTGCATTTAGACTAGATATTATAAGGTTATTTTTTATTTTAAATATACAATTAATGCTTCTAAAAGATAGAAAAATACAATGGCTCATGATAGCTGCATACTCTCTGGATTATAAAATAGGCAAGTATGCCACAGTTCTTTGCACTTGAATGCACCTACATTCTAGCTGAAACAATAGTTGCTAGAGCCATGCAAAGACTAAATACCAACATAAAAGTGGCAATGTTTATAAAGAATTTTTATTTTATTGTAAAACATACAATACTGAAAACCACTGCAAAAAACAAAAAAAAAATTCTAATGAAAAAAATTATTTTTATTAAAATTGCAATTTTAATAAAAAACATTTTTTTTAAAATAAATTTTGTTTTTGTTTTTGTTTCGGATGTCACACACATTTCCATCACGGTTGATTTTTCACCTTTCAGAGAGCCAGTCTCAATATCATATTCTATTTTTGCTCCTGAAACCAGGAAGTTTCTTGAAAAGGTTTGATTGTTATTATGTTTGTCTGATCTTTTGCCGATCATTTCTTTTGTTCAATATAAAAAAAATCTGCTGGGGGTCTGTTGTAAAACAAATCTCTAAGCCCTGCTGTTTCTTTGAGCTTTGTATATTCACAGATTATACTTCTTATCCATACATGTGACATGCAATACTTATTAAAGAGCCTTGCCAAAAAGAGGACAGCCTTGTCTTTGCCAATTCTGTGAGGCATTTCAAATTTAATGGAACACACATTAAAGTATGTCTTGAGGCCTTAAGACTGATCAGTTGGGTGTCAAATAAATCAGTTCCTTTCATTTTTTTTATTTATTATTTTAAAGATCAAACACCTAAATATATTGAAACAAAACCAACATCTAAATCCAAATTTCACAACCATTGAATTAATCTTCAACCACTTAGTGATTTCCCTAGATCAAAATTTAGAAACATTCATTTAAATCCAGCCTAAAATTTAGCCCAAAAAGAGCACTGCTCTTCTAAAAGCATATGAGAAATGTACAACAGAAGTACAAAAAAAACAATGTAAATATCTTTACTTTGTTACAAAGGTTGCAATTTTACACTCCAGGCTACTAGATGCAGGGCATGGCTTGAACACATACATAAAACGAAAGTAATGTATCTGTAAACGGCTGAACGTATTCATAGATACCTTAAGTTCATCTTTGGGAACTGTTAGTCCACAACCATTCTCACACTGTATTGGCTTTTTTGGGTTAAATTCACAATCTTGTAGATGTGCCTGCAGAGAGTCAAGTTTGACTGTTGCTGGACATCCGAAGGGCTGAGAAACAAAAAGTTTAAGTAAATATGAAAGATACTTCTTGTTAGTGGAGACCAAAGCTGTAAAAGTTTTACTAAAATGTTGTTAAGCTTACTGTAAGAGAAAAATACCCAGGAACTTGTGGCTGTTTTGATCATGATATCACTGCTTTAAAAAAAAAAAAAGCAGCAACAGAAAAACTTGCTATGAAACCAACAGCAGATGTGAAAAAAGCCATCAACTAAAAATGTTGGGGAAAAGATTTTTTGTTTATTGAACCACCATCGTAAAAGCTACACAGTTGGTTGTATTGAAAAAAAAAAACAACCTGTGGTGTGTTTGTGCACTTTATGGTTCACTTGCTATTATTGGCAGTTAGCTTGTTCAAGGCCTAAGATACTGGTGCATGACACTGACCACAGATTAGCCTGTCCCGGAGGATTGATGTGGCACTGATAGGAGGTGACCAGGCCAACTCTGGCCATAAAAAATTTGCTTTACTTTAATAGCCCTTGGAGAGTAACAATTTATTTGTGAGATGCAAATGTAGCTGGCGCAGATGCACTTTAAAAATTTGTAATATAATATCATAAAAAATATAAAGTTATGGAGAGAGGACAGCAAATGCAGTTGATGAAAAAATTTTGCAAAAATTCATCCCCATCCAAGGATTAGACAGAAGATGTGGCTAATAAATTTGCTCTTTTGCCACAATAAAGTATAAAATATAAGAACCTAGATAGCAGATACTTTGTCAAAAAAGATTAACCTGGTGTGCCACTTCATGTGGTGTAGTATCAAAATACAGTGACCCTTGTATACAAAGGCCTAATCTAGCATAATGCAATTATTCACTCAAATTTTTTCAAGAGATTTTATAAAGAATAAAAGAAAATGGAAAACTAGCCACTTACCATGTTATCACATCTGATGGTCAATCTAGAGAGTAAATTTCTGAGAATTCTGGGCACAGACTTGAGCTGGTTTGGTGTAATACCACTGCGGTCCACAGGACATGTTGGTTGTCTCGTCAACCATTCTCGGATGCATGCTGCACAGAATGCATGCTCACATTGTGGTGCCTTCATGAAACAAGATTTTAGAGTCAATTTAATTTCCATGGATGTTACGTTAAGTTAAGTATTCCAAATGTGTTTTGTTCGACTTCTGAAAAAAAGTAGATTTTTTTTTTAGCAGTCATAACTAATTGGGAGTTTCATATAAAAATTTAGAGAAAAAAATTAATTCCTTCTTTGAAAAGTTTTTGAAAAAGGATCAATGCTTTTATAGAGATACCAAATAAATACAGCACTTCAGTATTCAATCCTACATTTTCAGAAAGGGGTTTTACAATGTCAATCATTTTAATCATTTATAATGAGACTTGTGATTCCATTGGATTGCTTTCAAACCATTACATTAGAATATTATATTGTTGTACTTTAAAAAAAATATGCACAAAAAATGAAACTGCACTCTTTTCTCTCCTTCTGAACAATCATCTTTTTTTTTCAAAATGCCTCTGCTATTATAAAATCAAAATATAGTGACAGATAAACTTCTTCAAAAAAAGACCTAATGAGTCTGATACATACACAATTTTTTGAGAAAAAGGCATTCAAAGAATAATTTTCTCACATTTAATACATAGGGTATAACTAGGGTTTTCCTTTTTTTTTCAGCCCCACAATAGTTCAATTTTTAAAATGGCTCAATTTTTCATTAAGGATTATATGTAAACTTTGGAGAATTTTTTTTTTTTAATTATAAAAAAATGCCTCACAACTGTTGAGACAACTCATTCCCATGTCTGAAAAAATTGCCATCAGAATCAGAAGGGATCCTATGATTATTTCTCAAATTCTACATTAGTAATTCAAATGTTTTGTATAAGTCTAGGCTCATTTAAGCTAATTTAATGAGAAATAATATGCGAACAAATTAATCAAAGAAAGTTCTCAAAGCTGTTGAGTAAACAAAATTATAGAGACCTGAACAGTTCTCTAATCCCATGTTGGTTTATGAATGATTAGGAAATATATATATGTTTTAATAAAGTGTTCTCATCAATATCTCCATTGGCTAATTTGCTGTAGATCTCTCGATCTAAATCCTGAAAAATTCCAACATATTAATTACTACTCTTTTACAATTTTAAAAATCCACCATGGAGTAAGAAAATATGCACTGTGCACAGCAAACATCAGATTTGTAAAAACTTATCTAACAGAATACCTTGCCACCAAAATGTAATGACTTTAATTATTATTTTGATGTGATAAACAAAATGTGTCTTTCAAAAATTGAATGTTAATCAAATAAAAGCACAATGATTCCACTGAATGCAAAATGTAGTATAGGGCAGGGGCTATTTATTTAAAAGATTGCTTAAATAAAGTAAGCCTGCTGGAATATATCCTTAAAAATAAAAACAACTATTACAGGGATGCCGGTGGCCTCTGACAAAAAAGCAGGAAACTTTACAGATAAATAGTTTTCTCAAAGCTGTGGTTAAACATAATTGGCTCTTAAGTAATAAAAATAAGGCGAAAAGTCATCAATCCTGTTTAAATCTGAAAACTGGCATCCCTGTAATTAATTAGTCATTTGCAAGGTGTAACCAAAAGGTACAATAATTTATCACCTCCATTACTTTTAAACATAATTCACACCTAGATCTACTATAGAAATTAGGGCTGAGGGCTAACCTTGTTTGATTTTTGGTCAGTCACAGAAAGCAACATTTATTAAGCTACTTTAATTTTCTTCCTTTTTCTTCAGGAATATCCGACGTTCAAGAATTTTGAAAAATCAACAGGAGCTTCAAACATGCCCGAAACAGTAATTTAAAGTAAAGTGATAAAAAAGCAGAAACAAAAAAAAAAAAATAGTAATTATCCAAAGAGTAATAGACATCACTGGGAATGGCCTAATACAACACCTAAGAGGCATAATGTGCAAAATTAATTAAGACTACATTTACTATTTTCATCTAAATGAGTCTAAATTTATTAACTTTGATGAATGTGATGCAAAACTGTTTTCATTAGGGAATTTGAGCCTTTCTTTTTTACAATCAATTTTGGTAGACAATTAGCATCTGAACCTCTTTTTACTAGAGCATATCAGGTACATCAATATTGAAAAGGAAATGAGTAATGTCTCAATGACAATCTATCAAATCCAAACCCTACATGACATAATTTAAAGACTAAAATAGTAAAAAAACCATAAATTTTGTTCGCAGTTACAGCTTGCACAGCCTCTTTGAATAATAAATTTGTTTGTAACAAATACAACAAAGAAAATCAACCCACCTATTACAATTGTAAAGAGTCATTAATGTGCATTTTAGCACTTCAAACAGTTTTCAGTGACAAATGGTGCCAAAGAAAAATATAAAGTACTCACCTGCAAGGGCTCCTCCAATACACAACTGCATATGGGACAGATCAGTTCCTCATCCACGTCTCCCTCAAATCGAGCAAGCTCATAACCCATGCCTGACACTAGCTTGCTGCTGCTTCAACACAGCTAAGCTTCAAGATGTCCAGGCCAAATCTAAAAAGAAAATCATAAATTCAGCTTATGAATAAGAATGCTAGTTTATTTTTACACTCAAAATTGGTAAATCAGGCACTCATAGCCATGCAAAAGGCTAAGAAAATAGAATAGAAGCTTCAGAGACAAAGTTGTAAGGTGTTAAGGATCATTTAATTACACATTTATGGGCCTACCAAAAGTACCTTGAATTAAGGGCATACAAATACTTAACATTATGATCGTCAATTATACATCTTTTTCAGTTTGCCATAGTTTTCATGCTCTGATCAAGAACTAAATAACTCCTTAGGTTCAACAATATTGTGTTGTGCTTTTTTATATTGGCAGCACACCTGAAGTCTCGAATTTTAAGCATTTTTATAATTCATGTGCCTGGTGCAGGTCAAGAGGATACAAAAATAAGGTGTGCACATTACAGTTTTATCTCATAATACAACAGTTTTCATAGACTGGTGTACTCCTGTTCCCCAGATTTTCTTATCTTTTCAACATATGAAAAGAATAACATGCATCATATACCCAATAAAAGTTAGCTGTATAGACTCAAACAAAAATCAAGTATCTAGATTCCACTTTGGTGGTAAAAAACGCAAGTGTTGTTTTAGGATTGCTTTACTTACAGCCATGTTTTGCAACGTTAGTTTGAATGATTCTTGGCATTGAAATATTCAAAAAGAAGCTAAAATAGTTTTTTAAAAGAAAATACAGGTGTTTTTCTTTGAGTTAAATTACCTCTTGCATGCTAATCTCTAATTCTAGGCCTAGATCTTTTAAATGATTTTACAACTGCACCAGTTTGATTTGACTAGATATTTAGCATCTTGAAGCATGCTTGCATGAATCTGTTATCAAGTTTTATGTTTTTGTTGGTTTGTTTACTTTTTAAATTTATCCGCTGAAAACCATACCATAGAAGTTCAAAAGCATAATGTGCGTTAGGCAGAATGAACATGCCGTTGTTTAAGCCTAAGGTATCGAAGAAAGATTTGAGTTGAACATGAAAAGAAAACATCACCCTATGTAAACTAAATGTGAAGATTTAATATCAAAATGTGGTGATAGGCTATGCTTATAGTTTGTAGGCCTGCAAGGTGCGTCAGGGATTTACCGATTCTAGATTCTACTGTTTGCATCAGCTGTCTTGCCATAGATCTAGGTGTTAAAATTCCTGTGATTCACTCAATCAATGGCGTTTAAGGACAATCGATACCATGTGATCCTCACAGGGCTGTGTTTTTTTTCCACGATTCAGATAAATAAACAAAGTTAAGATTGGCTTTGTTTTAATTGTTAGAGAAAAATGATATATCTAAGAAATACTCAGGTAGCTGCAGTGCATCATCAGAAATTGTAAAATCAATTAAAAAAAATATTTACAAAAGGGGATTCTGCAGGAAATGGATGACTAAAGCTGCTCCAATTGCATGTACACACTTTATTTTGGATGAAAACAATGCCCTGTTTTTCCACATTTAGACTATGGACATTCCCATTTTGGTCATTGAGGGGAGGTTCTTTTAGTTTTATATTTTGTACATTGGTGGAGGAATTCCATGCCTAATAATATCACGAAATGCCCTCTATAGTGCACCAAAAACATGAATAAAATTATCGCAAACGCACACAAGCATACCACTGTACGTAACTGTAGCTTCTTTGCCGAGAAATATTAGCCATAAAAAGTTCAAAAATATGCATCAAGAAGTAAAATTGAGACATCAAAGTTTCAAATAGATCTGAACCCAACAATTTCATGAAGAGAAAGAAAATTGCAGGAAATGGACGGTAAGATTCAGGAGATTTGTCAGGTAGCCCCAGTTGGCGCTGAGTGTAAAGCATAATTTTGTCCCAGTCAGAGTAATAAATTACGCCTAAAGCGTAATGTTGGCAGATCTGTAATTCCCAATACATAGAATAGACAACAAAAAGGGAAAAGTTATGTGAATTAAGGGTTACAAGCAACTTTTATTCTGTCAGGAGTATCTAAACGTTGGTTATTATTCCCAGAGACGACAAAATCTCAGCTCTACATTAAACTTTTTTTTTTTAAAATTAAAATCAAACTAGAACTTAGAAGGAGGCGTAGTTAGCCATCTAAGTAACGTTAGTACGGCAGGCCTTGCTGTCTAGACGTCATTAAGTTTGATTTGACTAGCCTTTCATTATAATGTAGCTTGTGACCTCTTCATTTCGTCAGTAACTAGTGAAGGCAAAATAAAAATGACAACAGTGGCATACTTATACTCAGCTGATGAAGTTTTATCTAGAAGCACGAGCCCCCTTAAAGTTGGCCTAAGCATATCTAGGCCGAGGGCCCAGATCTGAATCTTGCGGATCCCTTTTCCTCATTTGCTGCACCAATTTGTGCAACATGTAGGCCTATAGAGTTCACTGTAAATCCTCCTGATCTGAATTATTTCGAACCTAGATCTAAATCTAGACCTGACAGATCCCTAGAGAAAGATCTCGATCTGGTCAAAATCTTAGACATAGATTTAGACTTACCCTAGATCTAGATTCTAAATCTCTGAACCTCGGCTAAATCTTAATTGAATGATTCTAACTAACTTACGCCTTTTAGAACCTGTAGATCTAAAGTCTAGCCTATCTAAAATCTCTTAGAATCTAGAACCTGTAGATCTAAATTCTATCTAAAATCTTGACTTATTGTATATAAATACTTCCAATATAGGGTGAAAAAAAACAAAAAAGAGCTACAATTTTTGTTTTTTCTTACATGAACACTCCTTTGCCCGTGGTAAAATCTTACGTACTAAAAGGCTTGTCTAAATCCAGAGAGTTTGCAGTGATTTCTCAGACTGAAACAACGATTTGTTTGGTTGATGGCAATGTTATCGTCACCGACACTTTGAAGAAGAGCGCATGCTCAGTGGTCATTCTAAAAGACATGAATTACATTTTACAAAATTATAACCGGAAAATATTTGAAATTAAAATTTGTTTTATTTGTAGTTATAGCCGTTGATGATAATGCTGTTTGTTGAAACGAATAATGAGGCTTTCCATTACATTTCTATTTTCATAATGCAATAGGGATTTAAAAAAGAATAATACCATCACTTTACTTATTGCTTTAGTCCAGATCATTGAGTAGACATCATGGATGATGGGACAATCACTTTTCTCCATCCATTCAGTCTTTTGGATAATTTCATCCATTATTTTAAACCCGCCTATTTTGTAAATGCTGTGTCTACACTTCTTTTTCTCTCTGCCTTAACATCTCTTTTCTTATACAGTTTCCTGAAAAATCATCTTTACAAATGTTGTCAATCGTGTCATGTGCAATCTCAGTTTGCACTTTTCTTCATATCACAGTCGTGAGATCTTATGCCCCGTGTCATACCTGTATTGTTCATCGCTTGTTCATTGATCCTCTGCTGGAGATCAACAGAGCAGCTGGATGACCAAGGAATGTTTCAGTCTGATTTTGGAACTGAATTCAATGCTTCAAAATAGTCTTGAGCTTTGAGAACGCACTGATCTGATTGTTTGGTCATCCTATACTGTATTTCTTGTTTTGATTCTACATCACTGAGCATAAGAGTTTTACGCTCCGAACATTCTCTTGGTTTTTGTTTTGTTTTTGTTTTTTATACGAGTTCTAATGCTGAACTGATTCTGCTATTATTGGCCATCAGCTTGGTCTTTTCTGGTTTCCATGCCATATGCTTTGATGCCTTCCTTGTCCAGATGGTTGACTAATTTGACAAGTTTTGTTTTTCTCTCCTTCCTGCAATAGCATCTTGTAATCAGCAAAACGTAAATTTATGATTGCTCTGCCATTAATGTTAGCTGATCCTTCATGGTATGCCAAAGCATTCGTCACGATTTTCTCAAGGAAGACGTTAAAAATATTTTTTATTCTTAATCACGGTGTATAATAATAACATCTCACGTTCATTTTTTTTTTTTTTTTTTTTTGGGGGGGGG
>BLXT01003748.1:2289869-2300257 GCA_019648995.1 Plakobranchus ocellatus | reverse complement strand
TCAAAGATGACCTTAAAACTGTCTTACAGTTTTAATTAGTGATCGCTCAAGATTAGCCTCTTTCAGAACCAATTCATTGGACTTTTTTTTCCGTCCATGATATCCTCATCATTCATCTGATACATCACGTTTCTACTGCCTCTAGTTTTCTTTCTATTTGTGTTTCATTGTCCAACACACTCCACCATATAAAAGTAGTGACCATACATATGTTTTTAATTACCTTATTTTGGTATCCATGTTTCTGTTTGCCAGTACTGGTTTCATTTTTTTTGGTATGTATCTTTGGCCATGGCTATTCTTTTACTTGTTTGATTTTTTTGCCTTTGCTAAATGAGATTGCATTTAAGGTTAGAGGATTTCTTTGAGATGATGTCATACACTCTGTTTTCTTTATAGTCAAAGAGAGGCCCATTCTTTCCGTCTCTAAAATTACAATATCTAGAAGTTTTTGGAGTTGTTCGTCAGATTCTGCAATTAAAACTGCATCACCTGCATGCCTGAGATTATTTAAATTTTTTCCAATTATTTTTCAGCCTGAAATATCATCAAGATTCCTAAAGATCATTTCACTATATAGGTTAAAAAAATCAGGAGACATTACACATCCCTGCCTCACATCTCTTTTGATGGATCTGAAATCACTATGGTCTCCATCAATTCTTACATGTGCAGTTTGATCCCAGTATACATTTCTAATTACTCTCAGATTGTTCCCATCAATGTCTAGTTTTTCTAGTTTACAAAACAGCTCTACATCCACTGTATATAAAACTTCAGAAAAATAACTTGTTTTTGATGATGTTTTTGCTTTCAAGAAAAGAAAATAACAAACATTTAGTGATTATAATTTTTATTATTTATTATTGCTCACAATTTCTACAGTCTCAACAGTTTATGTAAGCAACATAGGCTGTGCATGACAGTTGATACTGCAACAATAACCGCAAAATGGTACAATTTACAAAAACAATATACAGTTGAATCTACGTAAAAAGGATCAGGGTAAACTTCATACTTTCAAATATCATAAAAAGGGTACATAATAATTAATATGGTTCTACATGCATAAATTGGTGCTCTTTCTTCTTCTTAACTCCTTCACTACCCATCCCTGACATATTTGCCTGGTCCTTGTGCTGATCAATAATACATCATGGATATATAATCTTACGATGTCCATGATCAAGCCAGCTGAACAAATCTAATAATAATGAAATACTATTATGTTTGTGGTATTTGAAGATGGGCACAAGAAGGCAGGTCCACAGTATTGACATATTGGATGTGGGCACTGAATCTGAACGAGTTAAAAACTGCAGTCTCTAAACCTGTTTTCTGCTTGAGTCTCTCTCTCTCTCTCTGTAGATCTCTCATTCCCACAGTCACAGGCTTCTAGCTCCGCTTTTCCACCACACAAACAGATCCAGATCATTCTCACATTCTCCGTTTTCCCTTTCTTTATTTGAATGTAAACACCATGAAAGTTTCTCCAATTTCACTCTCAAAATACACCATTTTCCCTTACACAAACATACCTTGCAGATGATCATCCTTCTACAGTCATGGCAATGGTCAAGTCTTGAAATTGGTCAAATGGGTCACATGTTACAATCTACACAACACTGGATATTTGCTAAACTGAATATCATAATCTTTGCAATGAAGGAAAATTGGACAAAGCAGTTTTTTAAATTTTTTACTGTACCATAAGTGTAATTAACAATGTACAACTGGTTTCAAAGTATAGTTTCTTTACCAAATAAAAACTTTGAATACAAGAATATACACACCAAAAGAAAAAAAAAATGTCAACTTGAATCTTAGAAGTCTCAGTTTCAATACTGGCTGTAAATGTAATTTTGCCATAGAAAAATTAGGTTGAAATGAAACAATGAAATCTACTTCACTATTTTTTTCCACTTTTTTTCCATTAACTATGTTGATGAAGTTTTCTTTCCATTGAATATTATTTCATCTTCGCCAAGCTTCCATTTCTAAGCATCTTCAAGATCCTTAAACTTGTTTACTGTACAACTGAATAGACGAAAAATACTCAGGACTTTTCTATTTCCCTCATTGCCTCAAAAGCATTAATTACCATGCACAATTTGTAAGAAAACGCATCACCGCATGACAGCAAACTTAAACAATATTATTGTGCCAAAAAAAAAAAAAAAGAGCTTCTCACAAGCTTTTATCATTTGGCTCATTGCATCAGAATACATTTTTATTCACCCTTTACTTTAGGTTTGATAGAACTACACATCTATGGGATCAATGTAAATAAAATAGCAAAAACAAATCCTCTTCATGAAGCTCAAATTTTGTCACAGAACTATGGAGCCAAACCTGATTTTTTTTTGTCCCCTTGAAAAATGTTACTGAAATCAGACTTTTAGATGTGATTTGGTTCACTTGTCACTCGTTTCTAGGTAAAATGTGAAAGAAAATAAAAAATGCAAAATCTCACATCACAAAAAGAGCCCATAAAAAAAAAAGCTCTGTTAATACAATGTACATTAAATTTAAATGAGTAAACTTTAAAAATTGAATTAATTTCACCACAGAATTCATGATCCGGAGTATCTCTGAGCCCTTCCCCATCCACATAGCCAAAAACATTTTTCTTATCCTTTACAAACCTTTCTCTTTTTAGTATTAGTTAAAAAAAACATGCATTGAAAGTTTCTAAGGAAGATAGAAGCCAAATACACATCAATATTTTACACACATAGGCTACTAAGGAGATGGTTTAAACATTGTCTGAGCAGATTAAATACCTATCAAAATTCAGTAGCTTTTATTTTCCTCACAGAGTAACTTTTATCCTTTGTACAATGAAATCAGTAACATCTCTCAGTAACTTTCACAGACCTTATCCTCAGATTGCCAAAAACAAAATTATTAACAATTGTAAACAAAAATACAAACAATTACCAAAATTATTTCATGTAGAGAAGGAAAAAAAAAGTAAAAATTTTACAAAAAATAAGGAGTTTGATTTCTTGGTGGAATGACTCGCTCGCTGTCAGGCACGGCGCGGAACAGTTTAGGTTCACGGTGGTCTGGGTCAGAGAAGGAGAGGACAGCTGCAATGTTTCCACAGCGGTAGCAGTAGTTTGGAGCTGACCATACAGTCACCAGCTTTTCATCAAACATGAACTTATAGCCTGAAGAGAGACGCAGTGATTCTAAAATGACAACTGAATACAAAGGGTGAGTTACTATGCAAAATGAGCCTATCTAATTTAAAAAGTGATTTCAAAATTGCATTCACTTGCCAATGTTTTGAGTTAAGAAGAAGCAATCGTTTCTTTTTTCTCTTCAGTGGATTTAATTAGTGGCTTTATCTAAACATTAGATATCTATGGGTGCAAGGAATCAAACTTAAATTTGATCCGCAAAAAGTGGTTAAAATTTTGAATGGACCTGCAATTATTGATTTATGATCAATCTTTTTGCATACAATGTAATGGGAAAAAGAGCAAAAACATTACACTCCAGAAAAACTTTAAAAATTAAAGAAATTGTTAGAGATACCCATTATGTCATTGCAGAGAATCATTTAAAGCATGAGTCAACAAAACAAACAAAATGGTAGGAAAACGAAAACAAAAACCTTCCTCAATTGCTACAGAGGAAATAAAAAATAAAGGACAGTGCAAGGGAGCCAAGGCCTTCAAGCGAGATATTTACATACTGAAACATTTGGCTACAATGCAAAAGGTGACCAGAGAGATTTAAACTAAAGTCTAAGTCTAAGGAATTCCATGCAACACTTGATGGGTGGCTGGGTCACTTCACCTTCACACAGTGGAGGATTGTTACAACACCAGTGAGTATCTTTTGTGAATATCTTTCCCACATTGTTCTCTGCAGCTCTCTGACAGTCTCTGAAATTAGGGTGTGTTGACTCCTTGATGTCATTTTCCCATTTCATTCTTTGTCTCCCTCTTCTTCTTATCCATTGCACTGTTGCTTGCAGGATGGTCTTCCCAAGGCCTTGTGATGTGGTGATATATCCATACCATTTCGACTTTCTCCTCTTGGCTATAGAGAGGAACTTGTCATGTGATCCAATGGCTCTGTCGACTCTGATGCATTGACTCATTGCTTACATGATTTGGCTAAGAGATGGGCAGGATCAATTGCAAAAATCTCATTTCTGTAGCTTGGATTCTTCTCTGCAGCTTGGCCATTAGTGTCCATGTCTGGTATTTGCTTACAGATAGAAGGATGCGACCAGTGACCGCATCAATCTTAGCTTGGAGCTGAGTGAGATGTTGTTATCAATCCAGATTGGCTTCAGTCTGAACCATTCTTGCCAGGACTAGGTCACCTCAGACTCAGCAAAAGTAAAGCAAGGACACAAGGAAAACTAAGGCAATCCATTTCACAAGAAAGAATCAGCACTGTTAGCCTGGTTCTCTTGCCCTTTCTGTAATAGGGCACTCACTTTTTTTTTTTTTACCTGCTTCTAAGTAACTCTGAGCAAAGCCCAACTTCTCAAATTCCTTCTCTTTTTCTTTTAATTTTCAATCTTGAGAATGCAAACTTTTTTTTGCATTGTATTCACTTACCCTCATTGACAAGCTGATGAGCTCTACATATCAATTTCAGATTGTTCAGTGTGACAAACTGCAAAACAGATTTCAAGTCATTAAAAAAAATTAAATTAAAAATTGTCTTTAGTGTTATAGGTAAATAGGATATGAGACATTGCATTTAGCAAATTCACATTTTTATCTTAACCAGTAGTCTTTTTTATTTGAATCAATAAATTAACAAATTAATAAGCAGTTTGAAATTTAAATGTAACTGCTGTGCCTGTCCCAAAATGGTTTGTTTTGCTTGTTTTATAGGGAAAAATAGGTTTGCTCAAACTGCCTCTTTCTAAAAAAAATGTTAAAGGTGCCGCTATGATTGTTCTCAAGACACAGCAGCACAAACAGGAATATGCTCGTATGACTTCACTAAAGAGTCTAAAGACCCAAACTATACATTTTTCTAAAAAGATCTGCCTTTTTTGTTTGTTTTTTTTGTTTTTTTTCTTTTAGCTTATTTCCCTTGTGCAGGCATTTATTGATTTATTGATTGATAGCCCTTTCATCTATTTACAAAAAATAGTTTTATGATACTTTGGTGCAGTTTGATTTCATTATAAACAATAAGTGCAGCTTCTGGGGAATTGACTGGAGGGCAATTTTAGGGTCACCACATTGACTTGAAGTTTTGGTGAAATTCTGAAAGTTTGTCATGTCTGATATCGTTTGGAGAGCTTTTTTTGTATTGGAAACAAGTAGCCATAAAATGGGAGTTGATCCCTTGCAAGGCAATCACTTGATCCAAATTTTTTGGAAACAACCAAACATAAGAGCGGGGAAAAAAATTAAAAGATAGAAAGTTACATGTTTTCCATAACTAATGTGTCTCCACTCCTGAATACAGGCTTGTGATACCTGTCTGAAAAGCAAAGTCCCTTTCTTTATGAAATAAGTAAAACCTGATCTTAATGTTTCTTGGAAAATATGCACAGAAAATATTTTTTTTACATGTTTCCATGAAAAAAGAAAATTTCTGCTTTGTGATTTTATGTCTGATCTCATTTGATGCATGCTTTAGCCAAAGAGCATCACTAATTGATAGCTGCCAGTTTCATAAAGATGTGGATATGGTACTCAGTGATAATCATACTATTCTAATCAAAAAATTTAGAGTGCCCTGTTCATTTTGTTAATTTGACTAAGATGTTACATTTACTGGAAGAACACGAGTGGCATGCCCTGATTTTGAGGATAAAAATATTAGTAATTTTCAAGAAGAATTTCTTATTTATGAGGGTCAGGTTATCATTTCTAAAAATATTTGCAGTTGTCCTCATAAACTTCCACTCATTTGATGTATATTACATTGGCTATGTACATATGTATTTTTCATGTGCTTGAACTATGACCTTTGACTTTGTGAACCCTGCCTTAAAAATTCTACACCTCCACAATTCATTGTTCAGATGCTCAAAAACTTTGTACACTCTTCAAAAAGAAAACAATCCTGATTTTATCTCAAAATTTTTTAACCATCTATCACGGAAAAAAGTATCATAGGTTATGTTATTTATAAAGAACAAACTTTACGCAGTCATACAAAAAATACTATAGTAAAAATATGTGAAAATCTAACATAATCTGGCTGAAGCCATTATAAAAGCATTCCTTTCTACAGAAATCAGATGCTGCTTCTAGATTCTGAATTATAGAGCTATAAATATTTTGCACATGTATATGTTTGTTTCTACATTATCACATGTAAGGCTCTACTTGCTGGTTGCCATGCCAATGTGTTACAAATTTTAAATTAAATTGTTGAATATGTTAGTTTTGTACAGTACTAAACTTGTTCAGGTGGAAACTATGGACATTTTTAGCTCTTTGTGAAAAATCACCCCCTTATGCTGCACCAATCCTTAAAGTGGCACTCATCAATCTGATAAAGAAGACATTTTTTGTATTATCATGAAAATTACTTAAATTGAACTTTTACCTCATTTGTAACCTTTGACCCAAAGAGCCATCCTGCTCCCCTTGGACTCATAGCCCATGTGTCTACATCCTCTGGATCAGACCACACCAAATCTTTAACAAAAAAGGTATGAAAAAAATTAAAAGCACATTTAAAATTTCAAAACTTTCAGACTAAATCCAATAAAAGTTTAATTCAAACTATTGAAGAAGACTTAGTATGCTTGACATTTATTCACTGATGAAAGGAAAAGTAAACAGCAGAACCCTCTTAATCTAAACCAAATAAAAGTACTCTTACCTAAATACACTGGATTGTTGAAGAGGTCACCTTGCCTGAAGTCAGTTCTTGCTTGAAGTCAATGTCAAACTTCAATCCTGTTTTATTTTTTCTTTCTTTACTTAATTAACTTTGTTTCTGATAAATTTAATCAATCACCTATTGCTTAAAGTCAAAAGCATGTTGCCGGAAGAAATAGCAGACCGGAAAGAGAGGAAAGACAGAGACAAAAACAGTGGAAATGTAGCCCTATCAACTAGGAGGTTGGGAGAGGACTTTTTTCTCCAGTCATTGTGTGCATCGCTATGCCGCATGCTTCTTGCATGGGCCAAGTCTAAACATAGCCATGGCTTGGGCAGTATTAAGTATCTAGTCAGTACACAGCATTATATTTTCACTGTTTTCTCCCCTTTGCTTGACCAATCAGATTATGATGCAGGCACACATTGTGGCTGTACACATACATAATGCTCTTCCTTTCTTTCCCCTTGGCTTATCATTTTCCTGCACGCCTGAAGTTGGAGTAATCAAGCACTAGATCTACATCATCCTTAGATGTCCACCACTGAAAATGGATAAAGTCAACCTGCCTACAATCAGCACTTTATTCCAACCCTGGGTCCTTGACTTTATGAGGATTCCACTTCATTTTGTGCTTCTTTTCACCAAGGTTATAACAGACATTGCATTTTTAAAAAATCCTTTATCATGGTCAGAAATTCCATTGAGTTTCTAAGATGCATGAGTAAATTTTTTGAAAAAAATTGTTTAAAATTTACAACTAAAGTAACAAGAGAAAAAAACTCACCGCAAAATGCTCCTTTATGTGGAATCTCTTGATTTCTTTCAATTGTCCTGATCTGATCTATAGTTTTGATGTCAGGGGACAAACCGCCATGCACACAGAGTATTACCTCATCAATAATCTGTAAAGAAATACATGATAAGTGGGCTTGTCCTGACTCCAGTCCACATGAGCCACTTGTCATGTTGAGAACTTTTTAAATCATTGATTTTACATGACACTCCATTCAGTAATTTTTGCGATGGTGAAAAGTGGAGATGTTGATTTGTACCTGCCAAGATATGTGTTGTCTTTTTTTTTTAAAGCTTCACATAAGAAAAACAAATAGAAAGCCTCTTTTTTTTCTCTAGCATTTGTATTATCCAACCTGATACAAACATGTGCAATGTGAGCAGAAAATGAGACACTTTAAATAAGGATGAACAAATGTTACAAATGTGCTGCAAATTTTCCCCTATAACTCTCACCTTCTTCCACCAACAGTCTCACTCATTCATTGGAAAACATTAGAAACCAATGGAATTTCTTTTGCAGACATGCCTACCCTTAAAAATTTTTTTGAGGAACATCAAGGGCAAAAATGCGGAACATTATATAAAAATACGGAACAAACCTGAATATGACGGGAACTGACGCTGATTAAACAAAAAAAAAAAACAAAAAAAAAAACCCACTCAATTTAACTAAGTGCCAATTAATTACAGAGGTGTACCTTTAGGACGGGGGAGAGTGTAGAGGATATCAGTTCCTGTCTAAATCGGCACAAACACTATCACAGAGGTGTATTTTTAGGACGGGTGAGAGTTTAGAGGATATCAGTTCCTGTCTAAATCAGCACAAACACTATCACAGGGGTGTACCTTTAGGACGGGGGAGAGTGTAGAGGATATCAGTTCCTGTCTAAATCGGCACAAACACTAAGCCAACTGCTTAACATTTAGCCTCCTTGCTTACATTCCAATCTGTTTACATTAATGTTGAGCAAATTGGCCCTAGACTAACGACATTACGAAAAGAAAATTTGTCCTTAAAATTTTCATTATAGTTTTTCTACTGGTACTGCAAAGACTTGTTTAACTTTGGGTAACTTATTTCAATGTTACCATTGGATTCAATTTTATTAACTTTTCTCAAATAGAAAATTCCATTAAACATTTCCCTTTCTATCCCTATGATGCGGATTGCCTCAATGCATTCTATTCTTTTCGAATACAGTACAATGCTGTTGTCTTTTGCGGATTGGAGCTTCTATATGCAGACCAATTTCTTTTTGGTCATTTTGAAGAGACATAGACTTATCCAAGATAAGCAGGCCTGATTGTATTATATTAAAATCTAAATCTATGGATAGTTCATAGTATTATCATAGGACTGGCAATGGCATGAGTCTAGCATCAATCAGACAGGTTCGCACCGAGCCTAAGTTCAATGCTGTGTTTATAACTTCTCTAGATATAAGACTGCGCGTATAGTAGTCTTAAAGTCTAGATAATTAAGTCCGACCAAACCATTGACCTACAATAGTACAGTTGACAGATTTAAAACGGGAAAAATTACCCCAAAAATTTTAATCTCTTTAAAAATTGAAATTCTGCCGCAATGATTTTCATAAATAGAGGTCGCTGATTTCAAATTTGCCGTCAGAATTTTCGTATTTGCTTTCCTCACAAAGATATGTCTGTTGAAAAAAAAACCCTAGTCCAGGTGAGTGACGTCACAGTATGAATGACCGACTGTCAACGCGGCAACAGTCAGTTATGGGACTGATGGTAGGTCTAACAATGATGTTCCATAGATTTGCCCCAAACCACCCCAACCCCTCCTCAGTCTGCAAGATGCACGCTGGGTGTTATGAAAAAAGGTGTAGCAAAGAGCACCATGCATTTTATAAGTTTGAAAAGTTTGTCCCAGTGTTAACGCCGTTATTTTTTTTTCTTTAATTTAAGTCCTTTAATACTCTCGGTTATTTATGCAGAGATGCGCCGCTAGACATCTAGACTAGGATTATTTCTGTGAGTATGACCGATCACAAATCTGCGAAATTCCGGATTTTGTGATAAAAATGCGGATTTCCGGAACGCAGGTCATTTTCTGGTAGAATTCCGGAACGAATCCGGAATTTCCGGAACGGTAGGCATGTCTGCTTTTGTCTGTGCCCCATAAGACTGAAACTGCTCAAATACAGAATTGTGAAATCTATGAAAGCTTTCTGTGATATCACCATTAGTGTTTAGATAGTCTGTTAAGATGGCCCATTATAGCATAACACTCAACTTTCACATTTGTCTAGGGCGTTCCTCAATCAAATACACATTGTAAAGTCCATGAAAAATCTTAAGTTTGATACAATTATGACTCTTTTGCTTTGCACGCACACCATTTCCAAACTAGGCTATCCATTTCATAGGCGAATGAAGTCTTGAAATCTTGACAGACTGAATCCCAATAGATTTTTTTTCCACCAGATGTATGGCATATAACCCCAATTTGCACCAAAACTAGTACTATTTCTGTCATATTAGAGAACAATAAATTCGTTTAAGTTTTTCCTATCATTTCTCTTTGTATAATTTTCATATTTTTTTACTCAAAGTTGAAAGTTATGTGACTTACACTAAATTGTTAATAGTGGAGGGAGCCTTTCTTGGTGCTAGCAAAATCAACTACTACTATTCAGAACAAGGAGAGATAACAGATCTGTGATCATCATCATCATCAGGTGCCTTGCTTTACAGCGTTGGCGATCATGGTCCTCCACTTTTTCCTGTCCTTTGTCGCTTCT
>BLXT01003748.1:2276511-2287888 GCA_019648995.1 Plakobranchus ocellatus | reverse complement strand
ATTGTCCTGATCTGATCTATAGTTTTGATGTCAGGGGACAAACCGCCATGCACACAGAGTATTACCTCATCAATAATCTGTAAAAGAAATACATGATAAGTGGGCTTGTCCTGACTCCACTCTACATGAGCAACTTGTCATGTTGAAAACTTTTTGCATCATTGATTTTACCTGACACTGCATTTGGTAATCTTTGCAACGGTGAAAAGTGGATATGTTGACTTGTGCCAAATGTGTTGTCTTTTTTTTTTTTAAGCTTTACATAAGAAAAACAAATAGAAAGCCTCTTTTTTTCTCTTAGCATTTGTGATATCCAACCTGACACAAACATGTGCAATGTGAGCAGAAAATGAGACCTTTTAATTAAGTATGAACAAGTGTCACAAATGTCTTGCAAATATCTCCCTATGACTCTCACCTTCTTCCACCAACAGTCTCACTCATTCATTGGAAAACATTAGAAACCAATGGAATTTCTTTTGTCTGTGCCCCATAAGACTGAAACTGCTCAAATACAGAATTGTGAAGTCTATGAGAGCTTTCTGTGATGTCACCATTAGTGTTTAGATAGTCTGTTAAGATGGCACATTATAGCATAATACTCAACTTTCACATTTGATTAGGGCTTTCCTCATTCAAATGAACATTGTAGAGTCCATGAATAATTTTAAGTTCGATACAAGTATGACTCTTTTGCTATGCACACACAACATTTCCAAACTAGGCTATCCATTGCATGGTCGAATGAAGTCTTGAAATCTTGACAGACTGAATCCCACTAATAGATTTTTTTTTCCACTAGATGTATGGCATATACCCCCAATTTGCATCAAAGCTAGTACTATTTCAGCCATAATAGAGAACAATAAATTCGTTTCGGTTTTTCCTATCATTTCTCTTTGTATAATTTTCATATTTTTTTAATCAAAGTTGAAAGTTGTGTGACTTACACTAAATTGTTAATAGTGGAGGGAGCCTTTCTTGGTGCTAGCAAAATCAACTACTGCTATTCAGAACAAGGAGAGGTAACAGATCTGTGATAGAATGACTAATTAGGCAAACGCCTGCAGACCCACCCACTCCCCAACCCTTTCCCCTACACTGACTGTTAATCTGGGGTAGAAAGAGAACCCTATTAGCTTCAATAGACTGGAAGGAAGTGACAATTTGATATGTAGGCCTTTTGTATGTACAATTATAAAAACACTGCCTCTTATGATTTGTTTCCATTTAAATTTACATCTACATTCATCATACTATCATATTTGAAATTTTCAACATAAGTGATTTTAATTAAGATCAAGCAACCATATTAGATCTACATGTTGATCTATATCTAGGCCTTAGTTTTTAAAGCTTCATCGTCTTGTAAAGCACACAGAAAACTTAAGTGTCTAACACTGTTTTTCAAAATATGCTTATTTTTCCAATAAAACAAATTTTACAGATGACCCTGTCTACATGTACATTTACTTCAGATCTCATGCACAGTCATGCATCTACTGCTCACTTCACTTTTATTTTTTTGAATGCTATAAAACCATTGTTGTTAAATGGATGATCCAAAATTACATAAAGTTAAAAATAGCAGGAATATCGACATAACTTAAAGAAAGAAATGAAAAACTCACAGCAGCAATGGTGAGCAAATCAAACACTCGGCAGCAGTATCTCCATGCATTTGCATTTCCATATTTGGATTGGCATTCATCTGAAAATAATGCCGATGTTTATTTGCAAAATTTATCCAATTTCAAAAAGGAATAATTAATAAACTAAAAAAAACAATTCGCTTGAAAAACGTATTCATACGAGAGCATAAAATTTATGAATGTATATAAATTGACATTACAAAAATAATCAACCCCATCCTCTCATCCAGAGGCCTCCATAACTTGTAAGTGCATTACAAGACAACTTTGTATTCTCTCAAGATTTATTCACACGTCAGGTTCTCTGTCGACACTTCTGCTGTGATGGGACACTCAAAGTATACCAGGTATTATAAAAAATTTCAGTTGTCCCTCAAATAATCTAACATGAAAAACTTGATGATTTTGTGCATTTATCCCGTCCACTACAGAGTGAGTCAGGCCAGGATATCAGTGATAAGCTTGTACTCAAACTTGTGACAGAAACACGCCTGCAAAGTTCAGGCAGGTTCTCTTGCCATTGTACTGCCAGTGCTACTCTATAGAAGAAACAAGACGTGTTCAAACTAGCTCAAACATGCCAGATGTTGCATCATACATTAGTGTTGCTTACTCTGCGTTCCTCCCGTTGACCATGCAAAGGTAAATCTGTATGGAGCTTTTAAAAGTCTGTCTGAAAATTTGATGGTTTTAGCATTTTTGTAAAAGGATACAATTTTGAATCTAAAAGCCCTTTTCTCAAGGATGCAATAAGCAACATCTGACTCAGTGTAACTGTTCTCTACACATTCATTCAACTATCCCTCTCCATGATAATCTATTCCTTTTTTTGGCTTGCATTTTCGTTTTTAAGATAGCAGTAATGCAAATTTATGATGAAACAAATTGCACAAAACTTGTGAACCAGGAAGAAAGTAAAAAGAAAGAAGAGTAGATAACCAAAAAACAGTTAGGCCTTGGTGTTATTACTAACATAACAGAGCCCTTATCTCACGGAGAATCTTAACAATGGTCTCACCATAAAATCCATAAATCTGGGTAATCTGACGACTCTCGTGATTTCCTCTTAACAACACAATTTTGTCTGGCCATCTAGAAAAAAAAGGAGAAAAAATTATTCTTCAATGAGTAAAATTCTTAAAGATCAAATGTAGAAAAAATACAGAGCTATACTAGTAAATCAAATCACAACTCATTAATGAGTCACAGAAAGTTTAAAGGCATAATTTACCTAAATTTATCAATATAACATGCAAATTTCTTCAATTGGGTCTTTGACTGCTCTAACAGACTTATGAGGTTAACAAACTTGCCTTATTGTCACAAGGTGGAATGTCATTTAGTGTAATAAATTGCAGCATTTATTTTGTTTGTTTTGTGTTGGTTTTTTTTTTTTTTCAAAATTAACTCTAGAATCTTTAACATTAAGGAACCAAAATGTAATATTTGTCAGAGTATGAAACAATTATGCAGTTCTTCTTAAAAAGAAATGACTAGATTGAGATTTATTAAATGCAGAGACAGTAGTGGTTCCAACAATTTCCATACCTCTGGAAAGGCATTCAAAACATACAAGGAGACTTAGCAAAGTTGTTAAAAATTGTAAACATGATCATACTTGGCTTTTAATGTAAGTAAAAGTGTGAAAGTTTCCAAACTGAAATAGCCTCGGTCCACAAAGTCTCCCTAAGGAAAAACAAAAAGAAAAAAATTACAGACACAAGCCACAGTTTCATGTCTCACTGCACTCAAATGTTCCCCTGAAGGAGAAAATCAGCAATGTGAACAAACATGGCTAAATTGAAAAAGTATTCATTTCAATGAAAGTGTTACTAGACAGCAGTTCAAAAAGTGATGTTTTATGAAGATATAAAGCATAAACACACTAAAAAAAAAAAATACACTTTTTCTTTACTTCATTATTACTATAGACATTGTAAGTTGTAAACTGTTTTTTACCCAAATGTGTGTAAAATAAAAAAACTGATAACCCATATGTACTCAATAAACATGTCAATAAGGTCAATCCCTAATGCTCTGCCTGCAAAGCAAGCACTGAAAATAGTAAAAATGGATAGCCTTTGATAGGTATTTGTGGAGCAAAGATACTTTTTATTGATTGCAAAGGTTTTACAAAATTTGGTTGTAAGAATAGAGGATTCTGACAACTGTATCCATATTTACTACACATGTTTCGGCTTCAAAACGTCCTTACATATTTTCAAATATTTTGCAATATTTCTGCATTTTATGACTGCCAACAAATGAGTTATTTTGTGTGGCACAATCACATGTTAAAGTTTAAAGAACTGAAATTTTTTTTTAACTGGGATTCCTCCACCTTTAACCATGAAAGTCTTGTCTCAAAAACAAATTAAGATCTCAAAGTGTACTGAAAAAAAAACAAAAAAAAACGAAAGTGATTAATAAAGAGATAAAAATGTTCTCAATGAAGGGGAGACACTTAATCTATTTATAGCCTCTAAAACACATTGGAAGGGCAGACAAGCTAGAGATCTTGGGCAGTACAAACTGTTTTAAGCAGCATGTCTTGCTCATCTTCAAAAATTAGATTTAAAAAACATTTCCGACCTTCTAAAGCATTTAAATGTTTATGGTAGGCTTATTTCTGTCCATTTATTTATTTTTTTTGGTATAGAAAACCGTGGAAATTGACCGGGACTAGATCTAGATCTAGATGCGCTTTTATAAAGGTTTGTCTGTCCGCCTATTTAAAAGTAGATTTTGGGTTTTCTGAGCTATCGTGAAATCTTCTATTCAGACTTTACACACATATCATGTAAAAGAAGACAAATGTTATATATATATCATATAAAACACTTTGATCATTAAATCCTAAAAAGAGGTACTTTACCATGAAAATGTAGTTTGTTTCTGGCATCTCTCCTCCAGTCTTGAACAGCTCCATGAGATCATAAAACTGAGAGATGACAAAAATCATAGCATTGAGGATTATGTGTTCATATTACACGTTAAACATGTTAAAACATTATGTAGTTAAGAGAATTTAGATTCATTTTCAACCTTATCCTTTGAAATTTAAAACAACTGTCAAATTTTGTTCAATTCTAGAAGTATGATCAATAAGTGATATTAGACTCCTCATTTAATGTTACTACAACCTTTAGAAATTTAATGTAACCAAATGCAGATCTGCCAACTCCAAAAAATGCTTTTTCAGGGAGATGCTTGAGTTACCTTTAACTAGGCCCACTTATATTTTTAAAGGAAAAAAAAAAGAATATATACAAAATGGCTCCAATACTGTAGATCATAATGTAAGACGTAGAAATCTGTACCAAAAATAATACATGTTGAAAAAAAAGAAAAAAATCACAGAAAGATGAGGCAGATGTTAGTTTTTTTGTGAAGATAGTCTGTCCACAACAAGGCGATGTTAAAGGCAGACGGTACCCTGTTAGGGCATGGTATCTGTGAAAAGCTTGAAAGGTCTTGGCAGATATCAGGGTGGGTTCACTGGCCATTATGTCAAGAGCCCTCGACATGATGACTTTAATTTTAAATGGAAGAAGAAGACAGAGCATAAATGAAACGGATAATTTGCCAGAGAGAGAGAGAGAGATAGACAGAGGAAGAGAGAGAGTTCAAAGCATCAGATCTCTTTGATCCATTGCAAAATGGTGAGCTGGTCAATACAATAAACAGCGTTATAACTATGACAATATGGAATAAGTTATTAAAGCTTTTTATAAACTTTTATGTTAATGCAATTTTATATTTTTATATCCAACATTAGGTTCAGCTGCAGCCCTTAGATTTTATAGAGATTAAAATTACACATCTGGTAGACTGAATTGTAAAAAGAAGCTACAGAAAAGAAAAAAAAAATTCTCAAAAGAGACAGAAGAAAAAAAAATCTCAACCAAATCTTGATTTGTTTTAGTGCAGTGCAGCGAGGCAAATGCCTGTTTGCCTAAACAGACTGATTCGATTTTTGGAACACTTGGCAGGTCTGAAAATTATTCAAAATGTTTGATAGGAAAGAAGAATCACATTGACTAAGGATTAAATGAACACGTAATTGTGCCAGTTCTGAAAAATGTTTTAATCCTAACTAGTAAATTATGATTCCTATTCCACTATTAAGTTTGACGCACCCAGATGTAATCAGGCTTCTTTAAGGCAAATACATCTTGTAATATGAATAGCATCAATGCAAAGCTTTCAATATTTCTTCACATTTTGAAACGATGCAAAACTTATTGATTGTTTTTTAAGAACTTTAGAAGGCAATCAGATATTATAGAGTCACAAACTAACATCTAAAGCATATTATGATGTTTGAAAGGAAGTTTAATTTGATTATGGCTGCATTACTACAAATCTGAGTCACTTCAAAAAGCTAACAATTGCCTCTTCTCAAACAAACCATGTTTAAAACATACCTGCCCATGTATATCACCACACACTGTGACTGGAGACTGCACAGGTTGGACATTAGACTCCTCGAGGAGCAGCTCACAAACCATGTCACACAGTTTCTAAAAAGAACAAAAAAAGATAATTTTTTAATAATACATTTAATGAACCTACCATTCCCTATAAGTTAGATGATTTATAAATATATAAAAAAAATGAAATTTGAATGATACCAGGACTGATTCTAAGACCAAGGTTATCTGCAAGGGTTTGCACATCTAGTATATTATGAATAAAACCTAAGTTATTTGTGCTTTTTAACATGTGTTATGCAATCTTAATGATGTGAAGAAACTGCAAAAGGAAGACTATGCCTTTTTGTGGGTTCATATTTTATTTGAATTTTTAAGCGACACACATTCTTTCCCATTTTTTGCATGTTGTTGTTTAGAGGGCTCAAGAGCTTAAATTAAATATCTATTATGATCGATCTAACCATCTCTAAAACATTCTTTGAACATTTTTCTGCATTTTTAGCATCAACAATAGTTTTTAAATGCATTTTAAACTTTCATTAGCAGGCTGCAAAAACCTCATTGCTGACTCCACGTTGTGTGATGCCCCAACGTGTGCTAGATCATGGTCATATAAATATATAATATTGGTTCCTGTTTGGAGAAAACAGTTGGGTATCATAAAGATGAATGTAAACATAGATCGCAAATGAAAGTTAGCCATTTAAATGGAGTTTTGTTACCGCTAGACATAAAAGATCGCCTCGCATGTACCATGTGTCACCTCATTCGCATATGCCAAATTTCACTTTGTTTCGATTTTGCTTCTGGAGCGGAAGTTTGGGATTTTTTTTTGTATGTACGAATCGAAATCTGTCAAAATCGTTTGGTGAACAAGCATTTGCACCTCTTCAATTATGACCAATAGGCTTAGCGTTCAATGGTTTGCTGTGTATTGCCCGAAAGACTGCTGTGTATGACTGGAACGGTTCTTTAGATCTATATTTTTGGAGACCGATAGCTGCTGGATGCCTTCCGAGCATTACTTGTGCATTAGACTTTCTATTGACAAACTGTACATTCAAAATCCATAATTCTTTTTACATTGTTTTGCTCATTGCTCTATTATTCTCTATAATACTATGAACTCTTGCCTGTGATATTTATTTGAAAGAAAATAGTATAGTGAACTTAGGAAAGATCTTTTTCTGGTGAAACTTTTTGTGCCTGGAACTTGTCTTTATTCGAGATATGGCTTTATTCTGTTTTTTTGTAACTTTAGAGGGAATGATCTCTAGGTCAGGAGAGTCTTAAACTCATCAGACCAGATTTCCTGTTAACTGGGATCCACTTGAATGGATCTCTGCCAGATTCCTTGCACTAGTTGCAGACTGGGATTCAGTAAACCATTCATACAAACTGACTAAGACTCTAAAAATATTTGACCAATCAGGTTTTTGTTGTCATCACATGAGGTCAAATTGTTTAAAAATGGCTGCGACCATCAGTTGAGTTCTTTTCTCTTCATATTTTGTGAAATTTTAAAGGATTTTTAACATGAAAAGAGCACAAGAGTAACCAGGGATGTTGTCAGGGAAACCCACACAACAAAAATTGTCTTCTGCAAATAAATGCCAAATATGTTCTTGAACAAATCATTGGTTCAACAAGAATTTGACCAAGATAACCCTGTGATGAAAGTGGCAGCAATGACAATGAGTTAGAAGAGCCTATAGATATGAATACATAGACTTGAAGATAAAGATTGATGCAGAATGAATTAGATTTCGGGAAGAAAATTTAGACAGGGGATGATCAGAGACATTCACTGAGCCCAAATCTAGATTCATTGGACTCTTTTTCTGTAAATGATATCCTTATCTTTCTTCTGCTAAATTTATCTCTACCCTACCCTTAATTCAGCCATTTTGCACAGGAGCTCAAGCAAGAGAGGATGACAGCCAGAACAGGGGCTCAGGTTTGAAAGGGTGAAATTTGAATTCAGCATTAAATTATCTTTCTTTTGGTGTATAATATGTGTATATTTGTGTATGTTGAAAAATTGATGTTTTTGAGACAATCCCAAATCATGTTTATGGAATGTGCCAAATTGATGGACAAATATTCATTAATAAATGAGAAAATGCTTTTAGAATTATTGTTATGTTACATCAAGACTTATTTTGGTCAAAATGCAATGCCAAAATACACTGGGAAGACAGTAGATAACAGAGGCATTGTTTACATTCAAGCCCCATTTCTGCTTTCATTTTTTGCGTCACAATCCCAGGTCATACCGAGAAAATATTCCAAAAAGCCTATGGGTTTTTCTCCTCAAGTAAAATTTGCTCACTGAACAGATCAATAAATAACATTAAGAAGTAATGAGAGCTTTATGTTTAAAAAATCAGTTTTGGAGGCATCCTTGCTATGTAAATTAACCAAATAATTTTTGTACATACTTTTAACAGCCAAATCACTAACGAAGTGGTCGTCCGTCAACAAATTAAGCTTATTCACTACCAAGTGAAGAGTCACGCACCAATTTTTTACATGGATCTACTCCTGCTATCTAATTTCGCATATGTCACCGATACTCAATGACAATTGTAATTGGAGATTTTCTTCTAAACGCAGTCAAACACAGGGCACAATTTTGAGGTCTACTCTTTGGCAATTGCTCTGTAAAAAAATAATGTCCTTATTAACTGTAATGGCTCATGATGTTTTTTTTGGTTTTTTTTACTCCAAACGGGTAGATCTAGATCTAGCCATAGTCAAGGAGGCCCATTTTGATTTAAATCTGCCAGATCTAGATCTAAATTGCATTCAGATGTATACCATTATCAAAATTGGAATATTCCGGAAAAGGCCCAATGACTTCTAGATCTATCTTCATAATAATTTACCGACGAAATGAAGAGGTCGTAGGCCAAGTTATAATATAAATAGTGCTACTTTCATACAATAGGCGGTCTTCTGCGGTCCCATTTGTTTACATCGTGATCCTTATAAATATAGAATCGGAAGTTCCCACTGATTGGCTTAAAAGCGAGTGTATGCCTTGCCAGGTTTCCATCACTCTAGCTTGTGTGACTTCTCTTTTGGTAGATCTAGATCTAGTGATGAAATATACATATGTTTTTTATTCGTTTTTGTCTTCTTAAAAGTGAAAAAGATGTAGATCTAGATCTAGATAGCTTCTGTGATAAATGTACCATTTTTTTTTTAATTTATGCCTTAAAAGTGAACAGGATATAGATCTAGAACTGGACTTGAATGACATAAATATTTTAAACTTATTGGGATACATTTTGTTTATGTGTATTTACTATTTGATAAGGAATCATTTTTTTTTGGGCGGCGGACAGAAAGTCTGAGATCACTTCCACATAAAAAGAATGAGATAAGATATAATTTATGGCGGAAGGCCGCAAGTCTAAAATCACTTTCACAGCAAGAAAGATACGAAATAATTTTTTAGCGGGTACAAAGCCTGAGATCACTTTCATATAAAAAACATGAGATAACTAAATTTTGAGCGGGGGCTGAAAGCCTGAGTTCACTTCCGCATAAAAAATCTGAGTTAAGAAATAATTTTTTTTGGCGGGGGACCAAAAGTCTGAGATCACTTTCATATGAAAAAAGACTGAGATACATTTATAAATTTTGAGCGGGAGCAGAAAGCCACTTCCAAATTAAAAATAAAACGGAGATCAAAAATAAATTTTAGGCAGGAGGCTCATAGCCTAAGATCACTTCTAAATTAAAAAAAAAAACTAGTGAGAAGAAAACATATTTTGGCGGGGGACCGAAAGTCTGAGATCACTCTCATGTAAAAAAAACTGAGATAAGAAATAAATTTTGAGCGGGGGCTTAAAGCTTGAGTTCACTCTCACACAAATAAGAACGGAGATAATTAATAATTTTTGGCGGGGGCCTGAAAGTCTGAGATCACTTCCATATGATAAGTAACAGAGATAATTTTTTTCGAGGGGTGCTGAGGGACTAAAAGTCTGAGATCAATTCGATATTTTCCGTAAAAGAAATAAGAAAGTATAATTTTTATGGGGACCGAAAACTTGATATCACTTCAACATTATAGGCAACAGAGGTGAGAAATATTTTTTTGAGCGGGGGGCTAAAGGCCTGAGATCAACAAACCACTGCAAGATGAGGAATCAACATTACACAAGAGGCTAAAAACTCATCTGCTTTGACATTGTGGCATAGCCGTCTAGTTCCAACCAATCAGCGGGAACTTCCGATTCTCTATTAATAACGACCATGATGTAAACAAACGGGACCGCAGAAGTTTAGTAGTGCCCAATACTAATAGGCCCTATCAATACAAATTTATGCCCGCGATCTCTTTATTTCGTTAGTGAATTGTGAAGGTAGATCTACAAGCCATTGGGCCGGTCCTCGGACTATCCCTCAAAATTTCATATTAATAATTTCCTTTTTTTTATTTTTTACCTTCAGGTCATTCTCTGGAAGATATTTGCATTCTTTTGCAATTTCTATCCATTTATCTATGTCCGACATCTTGAAAGCTGCCCACAATAAATAAAGAATAGTGTGCCCTTGTTTCCGGTCGGACTTTTTTTTTTTACCCAAAGAAATACAGTACAAGTAGATTTCAAGGAGAAAACAACAAATATCACCGAATTAAAATCTTCAGTATTATAAATCTTGAACTTTTCCGCAAAATTCATGTTGTCCCTCTGCGGTAAGCCTTTATTTCTTAACTTTAGTTATTTAATTGGATTATTATTATTATATTTTTTTAAAAAAAAGAACGTTATGCGTTTAAGATGCAGTTTTACTTATAAATTCATTTCATTTTCTGTATCTTGATTCAATTGGCACATCTCTTTCTTTCTCCTTTTCCCTTTATGTTTCCATGAAAAAAAAAAGAAAATCATAAGCAACCAGGGTATTTTAAGCGTTCCATGCTTCGCTGTTTGTTTCTGCAAAGCTACCGTTACTTACTCCAGGCACTTACTGTGAGTAGGACTCCTGGTCCGACCACTACACAATACTAACTCTGACAAGAGAAAAATACAAATTGGAAGAAGAAGGAGAGAGAGAGGGGAATAGAGAGAGAGAGAGAGAGAGAGAGAGAGAGAGAGGGAAAGAGAGAGGGAGAGAAAGAAAGGGAGGGAGGGGGAGAAGGAGAGAGAAAAAAATGTGGTGACCACCCATTCCTCAGACATCTCGACCCTCAACAGACTAGGCGCCCTTTGTGGATAGTGGGGGAGGGGGAAGAGGAGAGTGTGAGTGAGAGAGAGAGAGAGAGAGAGAGAG
>BLXT01003748.1:2250103-2267415 GCA_019648995.1 Plakobranchus ocellatus | reverse complement strand
TTAGCCAAATTTTGGTTGACGTCAATTGTGAACGGTCCCTTTTTTGTAGCCATAGTTTCGCATAATCATAAAGTGACATGGTAAAGAGTATGAACGCATTACACCGGCACATATGCTACAATATGCTAGTGCAGCAATATAATAATAAAATGACGAAACTTTAACAGTACTTATACCTGAGACTGAGGCATTAGTTAATATTTTTGCGTTCATAAGCTATTGTGATGTGTAATTGTAATGGTGATGTTATATAACCCAAATAATAAATCTATGACATAGAATATGATGTCACAGATTTTATTACCTGGATTATACACATTTTTTTCAGTTCAATGGCTCGAAATGGTGGGTTTAAATATGGCGTTTAATATGTATAAGAGTAAGCCAGGTGTAATATGACCACTTTAATCTTGCAAGATTGATTTTTTTTAAAGCCATTATTATTTTTGAGAGGCTCTTGATATTTCAGTTTTTGGCTGCCTCTATGAGTCTGCTCAGTCTCATCACCATTATCGACGACCAAGGCCAGCATGTTGCCCTTACTCACGCCTCTACAGCTCATAATCTAGCGAATGGCTTGCGTCTTGTTACTTATGTAAGTCTTTGGCTTTTCAGGTGTATCTCTCTTTAAATCTATCAGGATTTTTATTGTTTTAAAATTCAAGAAAATTACAGATGCGGTTTCTAGAGCGCCCAAATCGCCAAACATAGGTCGTCATTAATTTGTTTTTATTTGGGACAGAGAAGGTTAAAGACGAAGATGCAGATACAGAATAAAGTACTTATCTAAAAATTATTGAAAGATGGACACCATGAAAAGATTTGGATTAAGCCTTTTAATAAATGGATATGAAGCAAAACATATTGTTCTTAAAGAAGGAGAAAAGCTATGAAATATTCCTATATGTTCATCGAAAGGTTATATAGACTAAATAGACTTGTTTCAAGATTATAGCTGTTAGAGTCTTGCCATACAGTAACATAATTACCAACATAAAATATAAATTACCATGAATAAATAAGGAGGATTAGAATAGTAGCAATGGCATCAACTGTCTGTCAATTCATTGATCTTAGTAATATCACAAAGAATTATTTTACTGGTTTTTCTCCTGTTTACTTGAGTTTGTAATAATAGCACATTATTAATATTCCCTCTCTCCGCAGGTTTTTAGCACAATGGACCATTCTTAAAAATGACGTTTGCTTAAAACAGATTCATGTCGCGATCTGAGTTGCCATGTTATATAATTGATCACTGTAATTAAATAATATTAATCTTGCTCAAAACAACTCCCTTTCCCGCCCCATTTTCTTGTTCCGGAGAGACTTATCTAAAGAGGACTTCACTGTGTATCGCAAATAATCATTGCAGATGACGTGTCGACCGCCCAATTTGTGTCCCCTTGTTAAATAATGATTATATTTTAAAAGTCATTGCTTTCTCTATATTAAATAGTTATTTATGATTTAATTCAATGTTTGCACGAGAGCGTTGTGGTTGTGAGGGCGAGTTCTGGCCTGTTGGCCTACGCTCAAGAGACGTTACCACCTATGCAAGGCTTTAGCGCAAGCAGACGCTTCGTGTGCACTCTCCTTGATTAAACAGTTGCACGTTGGACAGTAAAGACAAGGTCGAGATTTTTGTTAGTGGAGCACAGAGTATTCTGATGCCACAAATTACTATAAAGCATTAATTGTTTTTTTGTTTTTTTGGGTGGTGAGGGGGAGGCGGGGGGCAGTGGTAGAGAGACGTTGAGGATTTTTAGTGGGGCACAGAAAACAAACATTCTGATGCCACAAACCACGATAGAGAATTAATTTTTGGGGGACAGGGTAGAGAGCGTTGAGAGTTTTTACCGGAGCACAGAGGACACTCTGCTGCCACAAACCGCAAAAGAGAATTTAATTTTCTTTTTGCTCATTAAAATACCCGAAATTTTGGAATTGATCCTCAAATTCATAATCTTAACTATATTCCTTTAGACTTGTTGCTATTGCAATTAAGTGCATATTTAACATTTGTTTCCTGTGGTGGATTATTGAACTCGAACCGTGTTCTTTCGTGGATCTCTCGTGACAATCATGATGAACTTATTGTAAATTTTTTAATAAAACCCTAGACACACCCGTCAGTTGAGAAGAAACAAAACAAGACTACATTCCTTTGTTTCACATAATCATATAGTAAATATACACTATACGCCATAGATCCAGACGCCCGTGATACACTCTGAGTCTCATCAAAGAGCCCTGCCGTGCAGCCCATGAAGGGTTGGTATACTGAGGAAAAATAATACCGGTAATAAATAGTAATGCCGCTTTTCCTTCAGAAAAAAAAAATGTCATACAATAAGCGGTTTAACGCCTCCAAATTCTTACAAATCTGTTTGCCCCTCATCCTCTGATGAGACAAGTGGTAGTGAAGAAAATAATAAAAAGAAATTTAAATGGCACAACGCATTCACAATTCCTGTAGACCTGCCTTGATATACACACACTCGAACATTAGCACGGAAAACTGTTGTGCTCCTTACTAATGTCTCATCATTATGAATGCGAAAAATGAAGACAGACTTTTTATAGCGCCTATCTCATATTGTAGGTCCTGAATACTTAATGTCTTTCCTCCTACAGATGCTTGACAGTAAGCGCTAAATATACAGCCTAACAATGTTGTCATTTGCTCTGAACACCCATTTTACAGACGAGTGGACTGGCGAAAATATTACAGCGACCAGGATTCAAACCCTCAATATTATTATCATGATTATAAACTCAATGAGCTTTTTCATACTTCGAGCTTTAATGATAGTATGCTGAATACGATATTAAATTCACCAATGATCCAGACACTGAACTGTAACATTTGTTTGCATTAGCAAAGATCCAAAATCCCAAGGAAAGTGAGCGTGAAGAAGGCCCATGATAACACCACTGACACCATGGTTTGTATGCTTTCACTTCCATTCCCCTAGGGTGCCGCAGCGCTACTGATCAACTTCGAGCGTAGATACAGAATCTCCTCCTCCGGAATCCTGTTTGTGTACTGGACACTCGCTACTCTCTCTGACATTGTCCCGCTTTATTCGAAGATTATGCTACGGGTAAAAACCTGCCACTGAGTTTATGTTCTATTCCTTTGGTTTATGAGAGTATGCAATGTTAAATAATGTGCAGGAAAAAACAACTGTAGTAAGAATTTTTTTTTCTACTCAATGGCTTACAAAAGTATTACTATCAAATGCCTGGTTTATCGCCACAAAAAAAAGATGTCATAAACATAACATTGTTTTTTAATGACGAATGTCATAATTAAAGAGCCATTTTTTATTTACTTTTTAAAGGCATTTATCCCTAAAGTAAATCCACCCAATGCAATGACGTTCGAACAAGGATAAGATACCTTGAGTGCTTAAGTTATGACAGTATGTGAAGAGTTCTTACATTTTTCTCTAGCACAAATTGCAATGAAAATGTTTCAGATATCACTTGAAATCTTTTACCTCTTAACTCAGTATTGAAAAGCAGTGTTATGATGCATCATGTTATTCGGGAAGAAAAATCACAAATACAGAACATTGTAATCTAATTTATACTTTTGGCAATATACACAACATTGTTATCTAATGTATAATCTCGGCAATAAATCTATTAACTGTTAATGTTATTGCGTTATTAATGTTTTGAATAATCTGTTTTAGCAATTTCATGAAGTAATGAAGTAGAATTAGAAAATATTATTACTTGGAATATTTCAGGAGTATGAGACGGCGCTGGTGCAGTTTGTTCTGTTTATTTTGACTTTCATCTCAGAGTTAATACAAGCGGTGCTCAACTGCTTTGTGGATTCCAATAACGATGACTTTGTTGATGAAGTGAGTGATTTTAACCACTAATACTGGTTTCTGTGAAGGCATATAAAGATATCGACCATCAATACTGAATTTTGTAAAGACTTATAAATACCGTTATTCTGAAACAAGCATTGATTTTTGCAAAGTCTTAAAAAGGTTTCAACCATGAACACTGACCTCTGTAAAGTCTTTAAAATATTAATTTTTTAAACCATCAACACTGATTGTGAAGTATTTAAAAGATGTTGATCTCAAATGAAGGTTTTAACCATCGACACAGATTTATGATAAGACTTACAAAGGGAGTGCGATTGCCTAGAGGGTGACGTTTCTTTCCTACAGTTTTTCCCCCCTTCGTTTGTCTTTTTAGCAATGTTTAAATCTTTTACTTTCCCGTTGAAATAATTGAATTTGCATTAATCTGAATTAAACATTAAAAAAAAAAAAAAAAAAAAAACCTTTTCAGATCTAGATCTAGCAGTAATTATTTTAGACTTAGATTTATGATCCGAAAAAAAAAAGTACAAAATGCTTCAAGTCTACTTACGAACCATAACTAAGCGTGTATGCTTCCCTCCTTTATCGTATTTTATGATCAACACGATCAAGTTGCAGGCCTTGTATTTGGGAATCGAACAAGAGGGCGCTATAGAGAAGAGCAATCGTTGATAATGACCAAATTGACAGTGAAAATAGATATCAAGAATGCGATGAGTACTGAAGTTTACATAGACGCTGGCAGTCGAGGATGTAACAATGTCCAATTATGGACTGGCAGTTGATGCATGGTTAAACTGTTCTGTTGCTAATTCTAGTCCGCTACTGTGCCACGGCCTGACAATGCCTAAACCACCCTGAGATGACTATCTTATGGTAGACGGAATGCGTAGAACAAACGCATTTTTCTACTGCTGTTAACAGACTCCTCAAAAACTGGCAGAGAACGATAAATTCTATGAAATTATCCTGCATTAAAAATAAGCTTTAACAGCCTTTCTCTATCGGAGGCCTCGAGTTGTTATCAAAGATCATACACTGGTTTCTGTGTCTTGTAACTATTGACGCGAAGTTAAAACTGAAATCCCATTTGGAAACTGTGTTGATTATCTTGTTGATATTTTCTTTTTCTTCCACCGATCAGCGAACGAGTCCTGAAGTGACGGCGTCTTTCCCAAGTAAATCCTTCTACTGGTGGATAACGAAGTAAGCTGGGACAAGTTTCTGTCGTGCAATAATTCATGATAAAAAACGGAAATAAATACAATCAATGAAAACACTTTATAATTATTTTAAAACATTTAAAAACGTTAATGCCCCATTATACTTCATATTTTATACTTTTTTTTCTAATAGGAAATCTAAACTTATTAAAGGCAGACCCAGACAATACATTTTTTGTTAGTTTGTACAGGTCGTTGCATTATGCAATGTTCAATAATAATTAAATGAATAATATTCTTTAAATCAAAATCATTAAGCCTAAGTACGATATTCTGCCCAATTGTAGCACCCAATCTTATTGAGGAGTATTCGATTTTGCATGAGCTGTACAAATCGAAGGCAAAATAATTTGAACTTTTTGAGCACAACAGAAAACATGATTAATTATTTTAATAACCTATTTTTTCCTTCTTATTAGTTTGTTTATTTTTTTGTTGTTTTATTATTTTGTATTTTGTTTAGTTTGGTTTAATTATTGAAGAACGAATAGGTATAAAGGGATACAATAGCCTGGACATGAAAGCAAATATACAAAGTTTGTTTGAAATGCTTAAAGTCTTCTTCTTTAAAAGAGAGTGAGCATAATATTACAAGTTTGAAAATCACAAACCAATAATAGTCAAACAAGATTTTGACAAAATAAGTCACTTAAAATAGCATTAAAGAGGCATTTTAAGAAGTTATACAAGAAAGAAAGTGTGGTATGCTTTCTTCTTTTCATAAAATTCTAATTTTATTGCAAGAAAATAATGTGAATGGCTATGAAAACATTCGGTCAATCTTTCTTTCACCTCAGAACTGTCTACAGAGGGTGGAGACGTGACCTAGCAGAAAGGGACTTGTTTGATCTTAACCCAAGAGATGCTAGTGACAATCTGGTTCCGGTCTTCGAGAGATACTGGGTCAGCGAGGTTGTGAGACATAAGAGGAAAAAGTCAGTTGCCCTAGATAATTCCTATACTCAAATGCATTGTGCTTATTTATCATAAATCCTTAATTTGGGAGTATGGGGATTACAATAAATTGTTCGTCCATGAAGTCTGGAGATGAACCGCACGGTAGGGTTTGGCTTGCGGAAGGCAACTGGTTGAATGCCCAGTTTGGGGCAAAAGAATTTTATCTCTTCTTCCTAAGTCTTCCTTGAATCAATTATTTTGGGCAACAAAGTTGCTTGAGAATAGGCAAAATTATTATAAGTGTTGAGTTAAGCAGCGGAAAACTATCTCACAATGTCTATGCCAAGGAAAAAATCAGGGCTCTACGTCTGGCTTATCTCGGCTTATAATGAGCATGGAAGGATGAATTGGAGGAGAGGAAGAGGAAAGGAAGAGGGGGAGAAAAAGGTGAAAAGGAGGAGGAGGAAGAGGAGGAAGAACAGGGGGTGGAGAAGGTGGAGAAGAAAAGGGAGAAGGATGTTGTACAGGAGAAGAGTGATGGGCCATTTAACACGCTCAATTAAAACTAACAGTTGAACTAACAGTCGTCGTATCTGTCTTCGTTGAACTGACAGGCGAACGACGAGACGAGATTCGTTTAGACGTGCAGCAAGAGTTAAGGCTAGGCGAGCCTAGAACTCTCTAGGTTTTGGCCTTGGGGGTGAACACATATTGTTAAAAAAAATAATAATAATAACTCCGCAATTTTTTCAAATTGCGTACTCCTCGCGGAAATGACTAATTCTGGGCCTCTAATTACGAAAACGCCACTAATTTTGTAATTTGATGGATATCTAAGAAATTTTTGGAATAAAATTTACACCCCGCGGGGCGAAACTTCAAATGTGCCGCTCTCTGCAGCCGTTTCTCTCCGCCATCAATCGGCCTGCTGGCCAGAATATCTGTCGTCGCCAGATATCTGGCTACCGAACTGAGAAATGACGGATATCGATACGGCCGCTCGTTTTCACCTTCAGGTCTTGGGAGAAAAACTACAGGTCGTCGATCAAATAACTGTACGTTTGAATGGCCCGTAGAGAGGAGGTGGAGGTGAACGAAAAGAGAATGAGTAAGAGGAAGAGCAAAAATCTGAAGATGAAGAGAAGGAAAAGCAAAAGCAGAAAAAGGATGAAGAGGATGGGGAGGAGGAATACTAAGAGAAAGAGGAGGGAAAACAAGAGTAGAAGGAAGTTGCTGAACAAGAGGAGGAGGAAGAGGAGAAGAATCAGGGAGGAAGTAGAAAAAAATGGAATTCGAAGGGGAGGAGGAAGAAGTGGCGAAGTGGAGGAGGAGAAGGAGAAGGACGAATAGCGGAAGGAGAAAAAGCAATAGTAGAAAGAGGAGGGTGTGAAGAAAAAGGCCGTGGAGGAAGATGAAGTGAAGGAGGGGAGAAGCAATTGTACAAAGAGAAGGAAAAGGAGGGGAAGTAGAATCAGAAGGACAAGAAAAAGAAGAAAGAACTCCGAAGAAAAGAAAGAGTAGGGAAGGAGGAGAAACAGGCGGAGAACAAAAGAAAGAAAAAAGAGGAAGAATTAAAACAAGGGAAAGAGAACAGGTAGAAGCATATTTTAGCATTCCAAATTTCCTTTGTTTGCCATGTAGCCAAGAAAAAGAACAGAATCTCCCAGAATTTTCTCCACAAAGCAATGGTGTGGACATGACTGATCTATCATCGTCCTATACGAGCAGCCATCCATATGACGACCACGAAACTGCGCCACTTCTCGGAGCTGATATGAACGGCAAAGTCAGAGAGGGAAGGAGCAATGGATACAGCAAACCTAACGTAAAAACACCTAAGCCTGAGGAAAAGGTACTATATGTAATAAATTAATGTTCAAAGATTTGAAATCACTTTACATTTTCGATAGTAACGTTGTAACTTTGAAATATTTGGCACAAGTTTAATATTTTATCAGGAACAGTTTTCATTTCCAAGTGTTAAGATCAATTTTTTTTTGTTGCTGTTTTTTTTTTAGCATAACTTGTGCAAAATATTTACTTCCTTTAAGATCTTTAATCTTATGTTAAATCTTCAAAACTTCAAAATTCCAACAAAGAGAGAGAGGGAGAGAGAGAGAGAGAGAAAGAGAGAGAGAGGGAGGGAGAAAGAGAGAGAGAGAGAGAGAGAATGAGAGAATGAGAAAGGAGAGGGAGAGAAAAACTTAAGGGCTAAGAGGAATCATTTAAAACTCAGCTGTTGAAAAGGTACTCTAACCTTTAATGCGAAGAACATAAATAAACGCAATACTATTACGTCCTTACTCCTAGAGTCTGCATCTTAAGGCAAAAAGCCTGATTATCATAACAGACAAGTCAATTATAAATCATTATAAAAAACTCATAAGTTTGTGCCTCTTCTGGTAAATAAGAAAAAAAAATACATGTAGTTGCCTACTAACACCTATACTTGAAAACTAACCATGACGAATTAAAGAGAGATGTTTTGGTAATTGTTTTCTCAAGTCTCAGCTATAGTGTTACTTGCAATATTTCTTGAGGAGTGATCTTCATCTTCAAACTTTATTTTCTTTCTTTCCTTTTTTTTTTTTTGGTTGTGTTTTATTTGCGACAGAGTAAACCCTCACTTCTCAAAGTTCTGGTCAAGTTGATGAGCCCCAGACTGATAGTAGGTCTGGTGCAGAAAATTATCTCTGATGTGTTCTTGTTATGCAGTCCAGTTTTGTTAAGGTAGGCACTGACCAAGAAACGACTTTCTAAGTTGAGTCCAGGTACTTGCTACATTATGTATTTATATGCCATACAGAGCAAGCTGCGCCTTAATGAACCCACCGATTTAAAGTAAAGGCGGTATTTCTTTAGTGATCAACCCGATAGGGAAGGCTTCAAGCGCGTTTAATTTTAATTCATCAGTCTTTTGCACAAATCTATATGCTAGGGTGTCAAATGTTTAATCAGGCACCTAGTCAGTGAGAGAATGACTGGAAAACATTCCTGTGAAGTGTCTTTTGTAAGAACACAATGTCGGCGAAGCCAGGATTCAAACCCGGGATCTTTCAATCACCTGTTGGACATACAATTATTACACCGTTGACGCCACATTAATATTAGACCTTCTACCTTCAACCCCCCCCCCTTTTTTTTTTTATCTCCAGTACTGAAGTGAAAATAACACAATCAAGCAATTATTTCAAGGTACTCTGGCTAAAATTTTAAAAACTTAGTGAATCGATGTATTGATCAAGCAAGGCAGCAAGTAAGCGAATAGCCAACCCAATCTATCAACAGAATAGTTAATCAAAATCCTTTCCTTTTTTTTTCTCGTTTCTTTAACTTGTTATTAGTTTTATTTTATTATTTTTTTTTTATAATATTCCATATCTGAGTATGTGTAACTGCTTTCCATTTGAGTGGGTGAAAAACAAACTAATTACGGGACAAACGTGATGTTTTTGGATCTACATCTTTGAATTCATTTCTTATAAGTTATGCCTCTTTCCCCAGTCTTCTGATCAGCTACGCTGACAATCGAGCAGACGACTACGCCTGGAAAGGCTTCGCAATAGCTGTGCTCCTGTTTCTCTCCCAGATGTTTAAGTCTGTTCTATTCAACCTCAGTTTCTGGGCATCACAAATTGCTGGAATGCAAATGAAAACTATCCTCATTGCTGCCATCTATAAAAAAGTAAGAATGTTCTCTCATTAATATAACTAATAGTTTACCGATAGAGGCGGCCCTCTACAAGTAAGATCATAAGGAACCCTGGAAACAAAAGAGAAGGTCACTTGGGCTGTTAAGCTACTTTAAATTTTAAAAGACCCAGGCCTGTTGGTCGAATTCTCTAGAAAAAGAAAGGAAGAAAAATTCAGACCGAATACCAATTTTCTTGATTTTTTTCCAGATATTTAGCATCACAAAATGTCTTTTACAGAGTAAAAAGTTTTTAAAGTGGTGCTGATTATAACCTTTAGAAGATTTTTGTTTTCAGTGTTAAATTAAAATTTAGGGGCAATGTTATGGAATAATAATTAAACATAAGTTTGCATGAAATGAACCTTCACTGAGTCTGAACCTGGAAACAGCTGCTAGAGAAATAATTTGTGCTTCTTTTAAGTATTTTTTAATTAAAAATATAACTTCTGTTAGTTTAACAAAACAACTGAAAAATATAATGGCCGCATCTACTTCATTTTCGGCCCTTAATGTGAAAAAAAAGGAATTGATGCCTTTTTTTTTTTCAAAAAAATTAATACACACTATTAAACTATTGGATAGATCTGGGTCTTTTAATGTAGGACAAGAATCTCTAAGCTCTGTGAGATCTTATATTGAGACAATTGATAATATCAGGCAAGAGTTTAATATTAATGTTGGAAACATTTTGAAATATGATAAATATTCATTGTATCCAAAATCATTGATTGTGCAATTATTTCAATGTGGCAAAATTTGGGAATTTCGAGCAGTATGGATAACGCACACCTTATCAGACTCTGTTTGGTTTACAGGCTTTGACGATGAATAATGAAGCAAAGAAGGAATCTACTGCTGGAGAGATTGTCAACTTGATGTCAGTAGATTGTCAAAGGATCATGGAAGTGATGAATTTCTTCTTCTTTGCTTGGACAACTCCACTCCAAGTGCGCAATAATACTTAATAATTTAGCACTGCTACTTTAGACTTAGAGTAGCATCCCTTTGAATTTTGCACCCTTCTGTCTATTCTAATATATAAATTTTAATCCGAAAAGAACACATCCAAAAATTTTAGATAGAAGAGTAATGCTTTTTTTTCCCCAAACATCTTTCGTTTACTAATATCAAAGAAATAAAAATATGCAAAACAAACGATCACTTTTAACTAAAATCTTTTTCTGTTGAAAAGTGTAGCAAGTCAACGATTCCATCTATTTCATTAACGTATCTGATTATGGTTTTCTTTTCTGTTACTTTATATGCATTGGCTGGTTTTATCTTTGGATAAATCTGTTTCTCTACTTTCAATTGTCAGATCATTGCAGCCATTGCCATCTTGTACCAATATATTGGCGTCTCAGCATTAGCCGGTTTGGCAGTCCTTTTGATGACTGTGCCTTTGAATTCCTACCTGGCTGGCAGACAACAGAAGTTACAACTGGAAAACCTAAAGCTCAAAGATTCTCGCTTGAGACTTACGAATGAGGCTTTAGCAGGGATGAAGGTATAAAAAAAATTATCTCCTTAGACTTATAAATGGATAAAGGTATGAAAAAATTATCGCCTTATGCTTACAAATGAGGCTCGATGACAAATGAAGGTATTTAAAGAGAAGGCTTGTGAGGGGAAAAAAAGCTAGAGAAGAAACTAGAGATTGGGAGATAAGGAAAATTAAAAGATAGAGAAAGAGATGGATAGATAGAGCGAAAGAATGAGAAATATATATATATATATATATATATATATATATATATATGATTTTGGAGAAAATGAAAGAGTGTGTGTATGTGTGCTGGCGATAGACAGAGAGGCAACAGAACAAACATAAGTAAATCATGCATGGAACAGAGGAAAAAAGGAATGAAATAAACAAAACAATCTTCTTGGTTACGTAAAGAAAAAGGGAAACATACCTGAAATGCAGACTGTGAAATGAGAGCAGATGATCTAAATAAACGCCCATATAAAGATTCATCTTTGTAAGACTGTACTGTAAGAAAAGCAATTACTAGCTCTTATTCAATTTGTTTAGAAGGAAAAGAAGACATATATGGATTTTAGCAGTCTGCATTTTAATAATCAATAACAAGCATTGAGTTGATTATATATTAACTTTGTTTTAGCACTCAAACTACCACCTACATAAATCTTACGTAATTTCTTTTTATTTCTAAAAACATAATTAGCTAACATGCATGCCTTTATACTGGATCTTACATGCCTTTGTCTTCAAACTATTTTATGGGTGCGTTCAACAAATTGCAACTTAAATGCTTTTAGAATGCGGTGCTAATGCCTTCAAACGTGTCCTTATTTGCCTTCAAATTGAACAGTGCGTGGCTTCAAACTGCACCTTACATGCCTTCAAACTTCACACTGTAGACATGCTTCCAAAATCTGGCATACATGCTTTCAAACTGGCATAAACACTTTCAAATTTTGACAGTCATATCTTCAAACTGCAGCGTTCATGCCTTCAGACTAGTACAATATCCCATCAAACTGCATCATCCATGACTCAAACTGCACCATACATGTCTTCAAAATAGGCCAAAATGGCCTCAAACTTCACCACACATACCTAGAAACTTCACCTACAACATCTTTAAACTGAGCCTTATATGCCGTCAAAATGCGCCTGACATTCCTCCAATCTGCACCATACGTGCATTCAACACACCTTACAGGCCTTCAAATTTCACCCTACCTGTCCTAAAACTGCGCCTTAGGTGTCTTCCAACTATGCCTTACATATTTTTAAACTGCTTCACTTATGAATTCGAACTATGTCTCGCATGCCTTCAAACTGCTCCAAACATGCCTTCAGACATTCTTTCCACATTTACAGATTTTTTTTCAGTAGCGGTTTTGTGGAAAATTTTCAGCTTGTAAAAGTATATAAAAGTAAGCCAAGTGTGAACGCAGTGCTAAAGTATCAAGCTACACTGTTTTAGTTCCTCTATCATGAGTCGAGGTTTCATGGAGGAATGCTTACCTAAAGTCTCCTCTTGTATTTTAATGGCAAAGATCTGAATTGTAATATTGCTTTCTAGCTTTATCTTTTCTTTAATAAATTATCCGTCTTTGAAATGTCCAAACCTCTGTCAATATGATTTCTCCTAAATTATTCACTACCTAACATTACATATGGCAGTTTTCATAAACTTGGCCTCTATGATTTACCCATCTGAGTTAAAACAAAATTGTGAGCTATGATATCATATTATATATCAAATGAAAGTTCTGGCCTTAGAGATCATGATTTTGCTATCAAAATAAGCGCCAGGGTCTTGATAGTGGCGGTAATTAAGTTTAATATTCATTAAAAAATATGCTTACACACACAGAGAGAGAATTATAGATTATATTTTTCTTTGGTTTGTCCAGGTATTAAAGTTATATGCCTGGGAGCCAGCGTTTCAGCAAAAAATTTCTGACATCAGAGATGAAGAGACCCGTGTCTTGTTGAGTATTGCCTATCTCAATGCTATGATCAGCGTGTGCTACAACATCGCACCATATCTGGTTGGTCACTGCTTAATGTTGTACTCTCTATTTTATTGCTATAATTACCGTACATGAGTTTTTCGTGGGACTCACAGGTGCCAAACTGGCCGATGATTCATCACTGAAATAGTTTTGGCCATACAAATGATAAATATACAATTAATATAATAGGGCTGATTAGATAATGTTACCATTACACAAAAGTTTTGATCAGTGACCTGGATGTTACCCAAATTATACAGCCAAAACATTATTGATAGAACCAAAATGTTTTGCATTTTCCATGGAATTTGAATTTATACACTAAATTTTTTTGAGCTGATACAATATATATATATAAATATATATATATATACATTTTTTTTTTTTGCATTGGTAAGATCTCACAATGCAGTCAATTGCAGCTGAAATAGATAGAGGTATGCCAAGAAGGTTATATTAGGGAAATAAGTTGGTCTTTGCAACCCTTCACCTACAGAAAAAAATGCAAACAAAAGGGCATGAGGGTCCTTCTGTGTCTAAGTTAGAAAAAAAATTGCAAAAATATGTTTTGTCAAACAATTTTATTCACATTTAATTCTTTCTCCAAGTCTCCATGCCCTCTTTTCCCTTTTTTCTATATCCCATGTCACAGGTGATGCTGGCAACATTTGCAGTCTATGTGAACATGTCGGAGGAAAATCATCTAGATGCCAACAAAGCTTTTGTGTCTCTAAGTTTCTTCAACCTCCTCAAAGTTCCATTGTCTCTTCTCTCCACCATCATTTCCATGAGTGTGCAGGTATGAAATGTGTTCAATTTGTGTATATAGCTTATTCACTACAAATTGATCTCAAGCCCCTATCAAGCTAGGGTCTCAGATGTAGGCTCACACTCAACCTGCAACAGAATGATCTCTGAAGATTGTATGGTGGGTTTGCTAGCCATTGGGCATTCAACAACCCATTGATATTAAAAGATCATTTTTGCTTTCAAAATTTCAAGTAGGCCTAGCTTTAATGCTTCAATATAAGTTTGAGTATATCACAATTAGATTTAAATTTAAATTTATGGTTGTGCAAATAATAAGATGATTACCAAAAAAGTTTTTGAAGCTGAAGGAAAAGGTAATTATAGATCAAAGTTTGTTGCATGTCTCCTGAAGAGATAAATCCATACCCTTTGCAGTAGTAGAAGGGTATGTGAAAAAAAGAGAAATATATAAAGATTTTGTTGTTACTAGTTTTTTGTTTTTTCTCATTTCAGAGCTAAAGTATTAGGATCAAGCCTTACACTAGGGCAATTTATTCTTCATTTATAAAGTATTGTGACAACACAATAAAAATCAGGAAAGGAAGCCTTCGGTTAAAGTAGTGGTTCCTAGTTATAAAAAAAAGGGTGGTTTTTTAAAATTTGAATAAGATTTTAAGTCCATGAAAAGATACTGAACCCTTACTGTGGTCCTTTTAGCAAATTTTCATACTTGCTTACCTTAAAATATAGGAACCAGATACTGATTTTTTTAATCACAACATATATGCAAGAGAGTAATTCATATCTGGTTACCTAATATTGAAATCTAAAATGTACCATTTCAATTTTTTTCCACTCACAAACTCAGGCCATTGTATCTGTGGGAAGAATCAACACTTTCCTTTGCACTGGAGATCTTAACAGAGATAACATCAAAAGAGACAGCCGGGCGGGTAGGTTTGTCGAATGTCATCCATGGGACTTTTGTTTTGAATCATAAATTTCTGAGAAGAAGATTAAAAGTTTGAATGGCACAACAATTATCAAAATTGAAGAGTGCGAAGGCACATTGGGAAGAGATGTGTATACATTGGCATATCTATTTAAACACAACAAAAATCATTTCAAATATTGTTTAAAAGAGGCAGATATTTATGCCACATACAACAGAGTATCCATGTATCATAACTCTGCAAATTCTATCATACAACAGATTAGTGAATCATTATGTCTCTGTTAGGAGAAACCTATTGCATAATATACTTTATCTAAAAACACTCACAGTTTATAATATTCAACAGAAAAATGAACATTTCATAAACATGAAATGAATCCTGCTTGCCTTTACATAAATAAAGCGAAAAAAGCAAACAGAAATTAGTCATTTTAAAGTGCAAAAGAGACTTAACCTGTAACCAGGGGACTATTTCATTCAAATATTTAATCACTTCTTATAAATTTTTAATCCATCATAAAGTGTAGAGATGTATGTTTCCATCTGAAATAAATCTTTCTTTACCCCATCCAGCCTTTGCAGTTGAAATAGAAAATGGAACTTTTACCTGGAACAAGGAGACCTCTCCATCCCTGACAAAGTAAGTCTAAAGCAAATACTCTCCTTAATGATAGTAATCTTTTTTCTGAGATGTGGTGTGTTGCATAAATGCTTCAGAATTGTGGAGGACTTTAAACCATAGTCAGCGTAACCATGGGGTGGGATCTTCTTCTTCTTTTTCATATGTCAGGCTTGGTGCAGGCATCGATGATCATGGTCCTCCATTGCACCCTGTCATCAGCCAGCTGGAAAAACCTGCTGTTGGGCATCTGTTTTTTGGTTTGAAAGGCATTGAGACTCTCAGTATATGATGGTCTTTGTCAATTTCTGCTTCTTTTTTTTACAATTTTTGCACAGTCCATTTTTCCTGCTAATGTGGCCCAGAAATTTCAACTCTCATTGTTTTCATCAATGAGCGTTTCATTCCTACCAGTAGTACCACTTCTTCATTGATCTTTCTTTCTGTCCAAGATACACTCATTAGCCTTCCAAAAAACCATATTTCAGCAGCTTCCAGTTTCTTTTTAATGTTGTTGAAAATGTTCCAGCACTCATATCCATACAACAGGACAGACCATATATAGGATTTCAGGGGTTTTGTATTCATGGAGATCTGTCTGTGCTTCAATATGAGGCTCATCTTGTTGAACATGTTTTTAGTTATTGCAATACGTTTCTTAAATTTGGTGTCCACATCTTGCATCATTCTGATGTTATTAAGAATCCTAGATATGTGGGGTTGCAATAAAAGAAAAAAAAAAAAGGCAAGTAAGCGGGAACAACTCTTAAAGTATTGTTAGAAAAGCAATAAAAAGCCATTGAAAGCTTGATCTATTTATGCACTTTTAAGTCTCCAGTCTGAGAACTTGAAGTGGGAAAATAAAAAATTCAATATTCTTCAAAATTGTGAAACCATCTTTAATCATTTTGTTTCCAAGTTTGAAAGATTTTCTTATCTTCCAAATAAAAATTAATACAAGCTCTTATGAAAAAGATATGATAAAAATAAAAAGAAAACAAAGCCTTTGTTGCTATTATTTACATGTGTTTATGCCTTCTTAATAAGGTTTGTTTCTAAAGATGACAAAGTGTTAATTGGGTAGAGAGGAGACGTATTTTCAGCAACAAGATGAGCCATTGAAATAAAGGACTTAATGAATTTTATATAGTTTCTGTCCTTATTGAATCTTGTTTAATAAAAATATACAAGCGCTCAAGGCAGGAGCCTTTATTTGAGAGGTTTTTTTTTCTTTTATTATTAATAACAGATTTTATCATCCTCCTAATTTTTTGGCTGACAACATTTGTTTGCATACAGCTCAACTTTTTATTGTGCCGGCACTGTCAACAATTGTGTGCAAAGTTGGCACAAAGGCTAGAAAATCCACCCTAAAATCTGTGGGGATCTTTCTGACTCAGGTTCAGATTTGAACGTGATACCAAAGCCCTGGCCTGAAGAAAGTCTAAAAGCTTGAGACCATCTTGTAGTGGATGGACTGAAAACACAAAAGAATACTAGTAATGACAGTCTCACTTATTTTTTTTTCCCAAGTATCAATCTGCGAGTGCCTGAGGGCAAACTGTATGCAGTTGTTGGACCTGTTGGCAGTGGGAAGAGTTCGCTCATGGCAGCTTTGTTGGGAGAGATGGAAAGATTGGTTGGCAGGGCGGTCATAAAGGTGAATCAAAACATGGCTGACTACATTATAAATCCATCCAAATGTTTTTGGTTTGTTTTTTTAATTTGCGAATTTATGCAAACCGGTGACTTTCACTTTTTTATTTTATTTTAATTTCAGTGACAACAATGAATATTATGCATATGTGTTTGTGTGTGTGTGTGTGGG
>BLXT01003748.1:2216699-2229433 GCA_019648995.1 Plakobranchus ocellatus | reverse complement strand
GGGGGGGGGTCTCTTTTCCTGTAAGAAAAGCGTATGAAATGGAAGGGAGGGGGGAGATCTTGAACCAATGTAATATTACACTTGTGTGAGGTGAAAAAATTAAAATAAAAAAAGATATAATGGTAACATATAAAAATAAAACATACAATCAATAAATGAATCAGCTTATCACTATATCAGTATTATATCCCCTATGTTTATATCGGAATGTTGATTTTTATCTTTTTTCCACTTTGAATGGTTTACAATTACCCTGTATAAATAAAGAATGGCATATGTATATGTATGTGAATATGAATGTTTTTCATGAATATGTATGTAACGCGCATAGAGCAGTGATTGTACTATGGATTTGCACAATATGTACTTCAAACTTTCAATTTCTTTCGGCTGCTGTCTAACCTGTAACTCACGAAAAATGCACATTTGGCATATGTATAGGACGTTAGGAAGTAAGTTCTCATGAGAAGAGGCCAGCCTATAGGTCAGAGCAACCACCATGCGTGCATGCAAATTTTCATTATATCAAAACATTCAATATTTTGAAAAAGGCAATAGATAGCTGGACTGATAACCAACCTGTGTCATGTAATTGTTTAACATTGTAAAAGTAAATCAAAATTTCTTGAGACCTAGCTACCTATTTAGTGCTGGGTGGGCACAGAGGAGCAATGTAAAATTGACTTTGTGTGAACTGGGATTTGAATCTCCAACCTTTTATTTGGTGGCCAACTGCCCTACCAAGTAGGCCATAGGTCTAACATTCTTGTTGTTCTCTTTATCTGTTAGAGATATACTGCTGTTACACTAACTTTGTCATCTGCTCCAAGTCATAACTATATCAAGATGAAAATAATTTTTAAGTGAAAGTATTTCTACTCCTGATGCCTATGCTCGGATGTATAGGTTTATTTCAGTGTTAAAAATTTTTGTTTCTTGAACATTACATTTTGCTAAATACAGTTTTTCTTTCAAATTGAAGGTCCCGATATGATTTTTAAAGACCAGATGGTGACCCCCCCCCAAAAAACCCCAACAAAACTAATTCCACTTATGAAGTGGATTTCTGTCAAAACATCATAAATAAAAATTTTGATTAAAAATTTCAAATGAAAATTTTCACTGCTTACTATATAAATATATAGTTTTTTAAATTATTGATGGCCAAGGGTGAAGTGCTTGTTTGGCAAATGGGGATTTTCAGAGATTTGATGTGCCTGCCGTCCATATCTGATTAGTAGGCGCAAAATATGAACTTTAAGATATTGATTTCAAATGTTTAGCGTGAATTCATCGATTTGATCTTTACTGATTTTCCCAGAGTCACAACAGAGTGAATGAGACAGAATATTGGCCAGGTAGTAACAAGTTGATTCTTCCTATTTAGGTACCTTGTCTGGAACATACATTGGTGATCATGTTTCTTTACTCAAACTTATTCTCAGTTAACCTCATGAATTTGTTGCTACCCTTACCTATTGTCCACGACTTAAAAAGACTTTAAATTAGTTACAAGACTTTAAATAAGTTATTCTCTGTCTATCTCTACTGCATTTGCCCTTAATTTTTTCAGTGATTGCTAGGTGTTCTAAACCCTTGTGTCAGCAAATGTGACCTAAAATTGTAGTTGCCTCTATCTTGAGATCGCTCAAGATTAGCCTCTTTCAGTACCAATTCAATGGACTTCTTTTCTGTCCATGAGATCCTCATCCAAATCATGATGCAAAACAAAACTAAAATCTGAGTTAACAAGTTATCTTGATTATTTTGCTTAGATGCTAACTTGATGTCCTTAAAAAAATTTTCAATTTTCAAAGGAAAAAAAAATTTGCATGAATGCATTAAATAATTACATGTATATGTACATGTTATTAGTTTTGAGTCAATTTTGTGTCGGTAAAATATAAGTTGTTAGAAGTATGATACACATGCATACAGAAACAGTATCAACAACAAAAGCAAATCTTACACAAACATTTTTTTGAAGTTATAAACTTTACATTATGTTTATTATCAGTAAAAGAACTGCGAAGATGCATTTTACAATTCCATTTGAAAACTTGCGATAAAAGCTTAAAATTATTTACATGGAAAAAAAAAATTAACATAAAATTGTATTCCTTATACAAGTAGATAATAATATAGACATAGTCAAAATGATGGGATGAATGATTACTAGAGCAGGATAAGTAATCAGGTTTTATTTAAGAGCAAGAATTTATGTTAGCAAATATCTAGAGACTTTCTTAACCAGATCTAAAACTTTGAGATAAAATTTAAGTTCTGTGCATATGGGTAATTCTTCCTATAAACATACATTTCAATGCTATCATTTTTGTGCCAAGATTTTATGTATCCTCAATTTAGCTCTTCAATACAGTATATGTAGGTATAATTAAAAGAGAGAGTTATAACCAACCAAGAATGACATCCAAATTAAATATTTATTTTTTTAGTAAAAAACAAACTGTTTTAACGTTCTCTTTGGCTATAAAACTTTTTGTTGCAACTAATCGTAATACTTAACTTAGTACAGCTATTTTACTGATAGAAATATACAAAAAACAAAAGTAAGAAACTTCCAATTATTTTATTGCTGTACTTTCACTTGTATTGTGTGACAGTGGCCGACAAAATCATATAATACATCTACCACAACCAATGCCATTGCACTTTCAATTTTCTGGAATGTTATTTCTGTATGGAAATTAACTACACAACCACATAATAGTAATACATATATAAGGCACAGCAACTTTCGTAAAATTTAAAAATAAAGTAACTTCTCTCTAAAAAAAAAAAAACCCAATACAGCTTATAATGCCAAAATATTATTTATTTCAGGCATTGCACATATTCATCAAATATGTAAAAAATTGTGTGAAATGTTTCTACATATTCAGGAATAGAAAAATAAGAAGAGCTTGTTTTTATCTGCGGTCAAAACTAATCTCAGGTAGAAACCGAGAAACGGCTGGCATCTGTATGAGAACTATCTAAAACAATGTACAAGTTTTAAAAATAATTCAATGATATGCATTATTTTAAGTATGATAATCAAAAACACCAACTGTACCTATCACTTTTGTTTTTGACTCTTTGTATTACGTGTAATGTCACCACAAATTGAAAGGAGTTACCATACAGACCCATATTTGATATACAGGAAGCTGCCACAATCATAAACAAAAAAAACAAAAAACAAAAAAAAAAACTTGAAAAAGTCTGGGCACCTTTTTTTCATCATTTAATATCACTGAGGGAGTTTACAAGGATGCTTTAAATTCCTTTTTCTGGTACAATACTTGCAACAAATCCTTTTTTTTTTTTTTTTTTCTTTCTTTGAAGTACTTTTTTCAAAAGTTTAAAATTCTGTATCTCGTATAGGAATCAAATACATATATATATATACCCAATTTTCATCTCTTCAGACCTGACAGAAATACATTTCAGGCTATTTCAATTGTTAAAATATTCAAAAGTGACTTCCAATTCATTCTGGCAGAAATATCTTGAAATAATTTTGAGTGATTCACAAACAAATTTTCACATATAAAAGCTCTTGGAAAGTCTTAAAAGTTACTAATAAGCTTTGCCATAGTTGAAACTGAAATTAAGGTATGCTGATTCTATGCTAAGTATCTTACAATAAGTGAAAAGGTATGAGAATGAAAGAAAAAAATATATATACATCTATTCCATCCTCTAACTTAATGTACAAGAGGAATGAGAGATAACATTTATTAACATGAATTTGGTAATGAATGATAATGGATATAATTTTTTTTCCTTTTTTTTTTTTTTTAAATAAAAAGCATACATCTCTTTGCATTGCCTTTCACTCAGAAACAGAAATTTCAACTCGCATACAAAAACACTTGGAATCATCTCTGTAACATACTTTCTCTTTCAGAAAATTTGAAATTAAAATTTATCCAATAATGATATGGTTATTTAAAAAGAATGTGAAATGATATGGATTGGAAAACTGTTGAAAGTACACTTGCCAGGCAAAAAAATTCACTGAATTTGGAAACTACAATTTTAAAAAAAATTTAAGGCAGTCAAGATCATAGCAGTCTTGTAATGGACATAAGAATCAAGGCAAATATACAAGTGCAATACATCTGAGAATCAAACTCATCTAAATTTACAGTCAAGGCCTTCATCCACTAGACAACAAATTTTTTTCTTTTGCTGAGTGCTAGGAAGTAGGATTTATAAAGTTAGGATCATCTACAAAAAATCATGTAAACCTGATCTTGATAGATCCTTGAAACTTGAACAGATTGGGACTCTCTTCAGCCTTGATTGGATAAGGTCCCTTGTAATCTTCAATAAACCGATAGACATTGCTTTTTAGTCAGATTTACAACTGGACAAATTGCATAGATTTACTAGCTCGGTTATGCAAAGGAGCTAACAATCCCTGTGAATGCCTTTTAACTTTTATTTTCTATATGACTTACAAGGAATGATCTGAAGGCATTTATTATGCATATATGATAATGAAGGCTATAAAAGACAAATGACTGCACACAGATACTGACACTTTCCAGTCAGAGTTGACAACGTATGGCTGACACTTAATTTAAAGTTATATTTTGATACTCCTCACTGTTTCATTTAAAAAAAGATTGGTTAAGGATAGCCTCTCTCCTATCCTGTACAAGGTGATCTCAGACTCTTAGGCAGGTTCAAACTCAAACCTGCAATAGAAAAGTTCCTGTACATTTCACAGCGGTTTTCTTATGATAGCACAACCAATATCTCCATTTAAAAGGAGAATATTATATCCATGTATTTGTCAAATCATGAAAAATTAATATTGTCCTGCTAATGTTAAAAAAACAAAGACAATGTCTTGTCTTGTCTGTTGCTAGGTCTATGTGCATGAACGTCTTCTTCATCTTTAAAAAAAACAAGAAAGAAATGGACATCACAAATGAATAGTGGACAAAAGATGATATATAAGTTATTGGCTGATTGATATGCAGTCTAAAAAAAAAGGTATGTAAAAAGAAAATAGGAAATATCATGTTCGACATATTAGCAAAGATTTAGATAGGAGGGAGGGAGAGAGACAGAGAAGAAACAGTTGAATTAAATCCTCAATCTTTTTTTTGTTTTGGAGAATGAAACAGCGAAAAATTATTTCATGTTCATGGCCCAATACAAAATACATAAAATATCTACAATGCAAATCAGATTTACTTTTTCAAGATGACAAAATTTCTTACTTTTTCCTGTAAAGCTGGAAACTATAGCAATTAAAATGCCCTCACCATGAATCAATTCTGGTCAACTTTGTCTTCAATATTCACGATATTTGAAGAATAATGCATAATCTGCATTGTTTAGAAACTGTTGATTATATATTTTGCTTTCCTGCACACAGATTTTTTCAACGTGGTATAATGAGATCAGGAATTTGAGAGAAACACATAGGAAATTAAGAATTATAGCCGAACTTGGAATTTCTTGACTTTTTATCCAAAGTTTAGTAATCTAAGATCCCTGTGTTCTTTTTGTTTATGGGAAATGAACTTTTTTTGTAATCTTGCATTTTTAGATACTAGCCTATAAGAATTAATATTTATTACAGAAGAAACACATCCTTCAAAGATTTTCTTTGTGAATAACTGCAAAACAATTGCCTACAAACTTTGACTTTTCTAGAAACTACTAAAAAAAAAAAAAATTGACTCAGATTTATTTTCCCAGGAATCAATCCAACCCCCACCCCCTCTCTCTTAATCATAAGTTTATAAAAGGACAGAACAATGACAATAATTCTACAGCACTTCAGGATTGCTAAAGAAAATGAACAGTTAGAAAAAAAAAATGCATATACATATACACACACATAATATTTCCTTTCCCCTCAAACAAAACCAAGACACTCATTATGTTTTCAATATTTCATTGTCTTATGTCTGTCCACAACATAAGCAATGATTTCATCTCAGTCAGCTCCCAACAATATGACCAAACAAAATGTAGAAAGTGTAAATCTCATCCCCTCATAACTGACCACAAATTTTATTACCCATCAGTCACTCAAAACATATTCAAACAAGGTAAACAAGGTGCAACAAGCAAAACTCCATTCATTCACAATTGACCTCAACACAATCAAAGATTTTATCTCCAGTCAGTCATTAACAAACATCAAACAAGATGCAGTAACATTTCATTCCCTCATATCTGACCACAGCACAGGCAAAGATTTTATCTCCAGCCAGTCATTAACAACACCATCAAACAAGAGGCAGCAAGTGTGACAACACTGGGTAGAATTCCAGATGCTCCCAACTGAGGATTTGAAAAAAAAAACCAAAAAACATTACAGTAAATTAGGAATTATGATTCTCCATTGATAAAGTAAAAAAAAAAAAGAGCATGAAAAAAGTCTTTAAACTTTTTTGTTACTTTTAAAACAGTAGATCATTAGAAGTTCTTTGCATTTTTCATTTTTAAAATGTGCATGCCTTATAAAATTTGGGAAATGACCCTCGCCAAGAAAAAAGAAATTTCAGCACCTTTCAACATAAAAAAGTTAATTAAATAACCAAACACTAATTCACTTGCATTTAAAGTATGGAATACTGCTTTGATTTAAAAATGCAATAAAAATGCTATAACAACAGTAAGGACAGATGATGAACCATGATGAGCCAAAAAATCAATAGCTCTGAAATCTCATGCTTTGCTTGAGCAATATAAGGACCGTCCCAAAGCAATAATATAGCTGAAAAGAGCGACAACTCTGATCTGAGCCATTGAATCTCATCCACAGCACCATTAAACCTAAAAAAAACTGTTTGCAGAATATATTCAAATCTAACACAATATCTGAAGTTCACAGCCACACATTAACCCATTTTCTAACACTTGAGAAACGATGATTCTTACCGTTACATAAAAGTTGCATCGGTCTCCTTGACAGCACTCAAAGCACTCCCAGTCTCTATACCAATCTCTCATACACCTGAGGCCAACACGCATCTGGCCCTCTGAGCAGACTGTGGCTGTGGTGCAGCTCTTGTGCACATAATGAATCTTCTCACTGCGTGGGGTCCAGAAGTCTGGTGCTAAAAAAATAATTTTAAAAAAAATTGTTTTTTTAAAGCTTTGCAGCAGCAAAAACTGGATAGAGAAAGCATTATAATTTAACCAATTTGAGATTAAATGGTTTATCCACACTTTAATTTGAAGAAGCACCAAATTCTGTATTAACTGCTAAGCAGACTTACCAACCCCAAATTGCACTCATAAGAATATTCACGCTACTCCCTCGAATATGCAGGTACACTTAAATGCATACCATTAAATAAAATTGCACCAAAATTCATCTACAGCCTTAAACATCCCAAGCTGATTAATCAATCTTTGACTCTCAAAGATAATAACAGGGATGCCAGTGGCCTCGGACAAAAAAGCAGGAAACTTGTACAGTAATAAAGAGTTTTTTCAAAGCTGTAGGTAAAGTATAATTGACTTTTGAGTAATAAAAATTAGGCAAAAAATCGGAAACTGGCATCCCTGTAATAAAAAAACCTCCTTACTGTTGTTAATAGTTCATTGACATTACAAAGTCCAAAAGACAGGTAGGCGCAGGAATCTTGATGCTGGAAAGTTTTTTTGATATCTTTCCTAAAAATCAAAGTCTAGCTTATTTAAATTCTCAGCAACGCATTATAAGGTTACATGCCCAAAAAATTCCTGATCTACAGAATCTGTCTTGAGCTTATGATTATGATGCACTTTCAATGTATGTAAAATATAAAGACCTAGATTGTGGTGAGATATATATATAAATTTATTGAAAGCAGCAGGTTTGACCAGTTTATGGACCGTTTTTCATTTCCCTCACATCAGCTAAGAAAGGGGAGGAGAAAAAATATATACAGACATTTAATGGAAACTCCTTTGAAAATAAGTGTTGTATGTAAGGTTTTATTTCACTTTACTATTATTATTGTCATTATTATGATTGATATTATTGCAGGGATGCCAGTGGCCTCTGACAAAAAAGCAAGAAACTTGCATATTAATAAAGAGTTTTCTCAAGGCTGTAGTTAAAGTATAATTGACTTTTAAGTGATAAAAATAAGGCAAAGAGTCGGAAATCCTGTTTAAATCGGAAAACTGGCATCCCTGTTATTGGCATCATAATTATAATTGTTGTTACAGTCATTAGTATCATTACAACTTCTCTGTGAAGATCACTTGGGCTTTTCCTTCTTCAGCATTACCATCATGTAAAGTTTTGTTTTCTTGTTCTTTTCTTTTTCTCTTTGATTCTATCTCTGCTCACCTTTTTTTTCTGATTTTTAACCAGAAAAGACCCGAAATAATAGGCTACTAGTATGTCAACACAATTCAAGACAGACATTCCAATATTCTATGAAAGAATTAACGGGATTTTTTTTTCTGTAAACTCAACAAGACAAATTTTCCTAGTTTCATAAAGCCATACATCTTGGCATCAATCTCGTAAAGGTTTGGAGTAGCAAATAATGAAGCCAATATATGCAAAATGTTTTAATGTATTACTGTTCCGTTAACTTTTTGTTGACCATTAGTTTAAGTTGCTGGTTGCTTTTTTATGCTCATATTTCTTAATAGGAAGAAAAGACAACATTTGAAAGAGTGAAATAAGAAAAAAGACAGGCTTTGATGCCTTTGAATTGATTGATTCTGAAGCCCTACCATCAGACTGTTACCAGACTTAAAAAAGCCATACTCTAAATCTGAGACAGTGTCACTCCTCTCAAGTTCTTCACTGTTTGCAAAAGAGTGCTTGATGTATGCACATCCCTATGCACTGACAAGTACCAATCATATGCAGTTTTGTTCAACACTGCAGCAATAAGTAGCAATGTGACATTATCAGCCAAGGAAAGGTTACTTGTTTTTTTTTACAAAGCTCATTGAATGGAAACGCAAATTGGAAAGGCTGTACTTGAGACATATCAATAGTAATAATAGTAATATTGTTAAATACACAATTAAGATCTAAAGGTACATGGTTAATGATACTGAATTAATGCAGAGGTTAAAAAGAGAGGGGAAATTTTTCCTTTGCTCTGCACACCAAGAAAATTCAACAGGTTTTCAGCATGGCCACTTGTAAAACTGAATTTATGGGCCTTCACCAGAATTGTTTGCAGGCAAAACAGAAAATTGGCAAGTCAGGCTCAGTGACTCACCCCTCCATTCAATGTGTGTCATACATGTGTCTTGGTTCTCCCTGCATTGTACACTTGTTTTCACACACTTGTCTCTGTTGTCTGGTTGATTCTGGCACACATAACACTCCAATGAACAGGCTGGTTTGAAATAAAAGATATAAGAATATTTACATTTTTAAATGCAAAATTTAAGTAACTAGTTTGCTTTCAGTGAAACTAGGGTTTAAGGACAAAAAAAATGAATAAGAAATCAAAATGAAGTGTTCATATAATTTTACGCTAAAAAGCTGACATTTAAATGTAGGAAGTAGGCATGGCTAGCCCTGAAAATAATTTTGAGGAAAATCAAGTGCAAAAATGAGCAAAACCAAATAAAACAAAAAGTAACACTTAACCAGTTTAACGTAGGCCTACAGGTCTGCTCCCACAGCTAACCTTCACGTTAGGCACAACATACCATACACAAGTTTTAATAATGCAATTTTATTTTTCATACAATAGGAACCAATCTTGTAAGACCTGTAATGAAAATGACCACCTTTGGGCAAAATCTCAATTATATACAAGATCTACAATTTTTCATGGAATAGATAGAGTTTTTACAATAATGAAAATGCACCAGAAAAGGAGGCTTTCAGTAGACATTCTTTTTTCAGCTCAAATCTTATCACTATTCTTACAATTGTAGACCATAATTGAGTTGATTTAGGCCTAAATTCTTTGCATATTAAAAAAAAAAAAAAAAAAAAAAGTAGTTCAAAATCATTTTTTTTGTAGCAGATCATGAGGTTCCTAAAATTCAGGGTCAGACTAAAGGTAGCTGAGTTTTAATTGATCAGTTGCAATTCACCAATGATTTTTTAAAGACTCGACAAATAATGAAAAGGAAATTTATTCCCTTTTCACATTAGCCTATTTAATGGTTGCACTGTGATATGACAGGTCAAAAAAAACGGATTCTAAAATCCATAGATTTTCTTCCGTTGGGTGTATATTTGATTGTCTTGCCAGATCTAGAAGTTGCTTTTGTCCCCGGATTATCTTGACAATACATCTGTGAAATTACCAAATGTATCATCATTGCAGTCTCATAGCCTACTTCCACAAAAGGAAAAGCACTTCTCATAATGAACCCACTTCTCCAGAGTCTGAGTGTAGAGTCTATCAAAGTAAAAAAAAATTTCTCTCTTCTATCTCCATACCAATTTTCAACTTGATCAGTAAAAATATGACATAGTAGGTAAGGGACACCTAATTTTGGAAATTGGTCCATATTTGCAAAATTTGTCAATGTTTAAAATGGGCAGTTTTGTCCAGATTTTGATCTAATGCGAATGAAATTGCACTGTAGGCCTACACCACCATGCTATCACAAAATGAAGATGATGCACAAAATGTAATGAAAATAGTATTAGTAATAGTATAGGGACAGGCCCAACAACTTCTAGATCTACTTTTATCAGCTACCAACCAAGGGTCGGTGGCATAAAATTGTGTAGACACTGTGAAAGTAGCACTTATTACAAATTTGGCCTGCCACCTCTTCATTTCGTTGGTAGCTTTAAGAAATCTTTGGGTATGCCCCCAGTTTATCCTCTGGAAATATATGGATAAAGAGTGGCTTATAAGCATAAATACTTCAAAAATAATAATTTTTCATAGTTAAGAAGTGTTACATTGGATTCAGTGTTTAAAAAACTATCAGAAAAACGGTCTCGTCTTATTTAAAACTCCTAGATCTAGGTGGTGCTATTCTGGTCTGCAACGGACCATTCTGCAATGCGTGTACTGCTGATGGCATTGTCATGAAGTGGTACTATATAATACCCTAAAACTTGTCCCTCGGTCGTATGTATTGCCTAGAGAACTAAATCTAAATCCAGATTCCTTGCTGTTAGCTCTAAGTTCCCAAGACTTCATGACCTCATCAAATAAGAAACCCATTTCAAACCAATCGAAAGCCAAAATGGCGGAAGTAACAAAAGACCCAGTTGCCTTGTCCGAGAATACTTCCTGAAACTTGTCTTCCCAATTGTAATCTAAATATCTATCAAGAAATTGTACAATCTAAACTTACCCGATGATATTAAGCCTATACAAAGTAACAAGAAATATATCAACTCCATTGCCGTAAGTTTCAATTAAAAAAACAAATATTAAAGAGAGGCAGGCTCAGGCCTACCATTCACATAGTGTTCACAGAAGGATGGTAAAGAATCATTGAAGCTGAAACGAAACAGGAAATAGCGAAGCCAAAATAATACTGAAAAGCGTTTATCAGGGTTGCCAGATCAGTTTTTCTCTTCCATGCCAGGTTGTCATTTCCAATCTGCCAGAAAAGTGCCAGATTTTTAGACCAACTTAATAAGTCTACAAAAAAACTTTGTAGACTGCAAATTATTACCTTATAAGAGCTCGTAACATGTTTCACTAACCTCTCACAATTAGATCTAATAGCCAAGAGAATAAGGTAAATAAAAAAAACGTATATTATAATTTGATTTACTTTCAGTTTATGATTGCGTGGTTATATCTCAATCATAGGATCTACACAGTCAATCAATATCTAAGTAGATAAAGCGAGCACATTCGAGATAAAAAAAAACAACCTAACACAGAGTAATTACTATAATACCTACTGTGTGACTAGATTCTATTGTAGATATATACAGATCTAGACCACAGTCTAAACATGCTATATAAAAGAGAAGTATAGCCGAAAATGGAAGTGCCACGATATGCTAGGCTGCTATTTACTTATAAGAAAAGTATCAGAAAAGTGTTGAAAAGAGCATGGCGGTTTTTCAGCATCTAAAAATTGTCCCAAAGTGACAGAAAAGTGCCAGGGTGCCTGAATAAAAATGTGGGAGCTGTGCGGTTCTCAATAGTGCCACATTTGAGGATTATGGGACCGAAAGTGTCAGGTCTAGCAATCCTTGTGTAGGGACAACTTTCTTAGGACGCCTCTAAAAGTGGACAACTTTCGATTTTTTAATGTGTGCTTCAGGCAGCCACCAACGGTTGGTTAGGACTAATTGATGGGCAACTGTTTGTTGTCACTCTGTTAACATAAAACTGGAATCAGTGCAGATTCTAGATGTGGTTGTTGATGGTATCATGGCAGTAAAACAGTCCAATGAATCATTACTAAGAGAAGCTAATCTCGAGAGTTCTTTAATTAAAACCATAAGATGGAGGCAACTAAAATTTGCCGTATGAAGGGTTTAGAACAACTAGCAATCACTGGTACTATTGAAGGCAGATAAAGTAGAGGTAGTCAGGAAAGTCTTTGAAAGTCGTTATTCATTGGCAATTGGGAATAGTAACAACAGCATCTTTACAACCAAGGTTAACTAAATATGATCGCCATTAAATGTTCCACACGGGGCACCAACAGGAGAAAAAAAAATCCCAGTAATTCACTAAATTTTAGGATTTTTGTCAAAACGCGATTAGATATCGAAAAACCGCTTATGCCTTTGTATTTGTCATATTTAAAGGCAAACACACAGAGAAAATTCAGGACAGGTGCTGTTC
>BLXT01003748.1:2179530-2191044 GCA_019648995.1 Plakobranchus ocellatus | reverse complement strand
AAATCCTCCCACAGGTGTAAGATTATATTTGAACGGCCCTGAACCAAAAATCACACATGGACTAGAAAACCACTTCCTTCTAGCTCAGGTTTTCAACTCTGTGTTTATTTCCATGATGACGTCATGATCCTTTTATTTTTGTTTCAAAAATTAATACGCTTTACAGTATTGTCAATTGATAAAACAAAATAGAAAAAAAGTTTATGAGTAGTTTGTATTTATGAATATTTTGCTAATTTTCAGTTTTTGAAAAAGTTTTAAGCATAGTTATAATGGCATGAAATATTACAGTGATCTATACTTCGACAGCGTAAATATATCCGTTTTGATGCATAAATTAGTTCTAGAGTGGAGAGGGTGTTTCTACGTAACAAAATAGAAAAGCAGAATCATTTTACGCCTTGTCACTGTGAAATTTTACTTCACAATAATTATTGTTCATATCAGTTGGCATTCGTATTTAGACCAGATCTCCTAGATCTATATCGCATCTGATTCTGTATTAATAGATCCAGATATAGGTTTAGGTAAGTTAATCAATGGATGACGTTTGCCCTTGTTTTGATTCTTGTATGGATCTTTTTCCTTATTTCACGACAGAGAGAAAGATAAAGATCATCTAGATCTAGATCTAGATCTTAAGTATTCCCAATATTTTTCTATTGTATTTTTGTATGTCAAGGTATTTTTATTCCAGTGAGTAGCGAGACAACGGCATCTAGAATGTAAACCTTCCAATGAGTACGTACCATCTAGAGCTAGCTCTAGATCTTGAGTCTAGAATCGAGATCTAGATCTATGACTTTATGTCCTCGCTAGTGAAAGGGATCTAGACTAGATCTAGAGACACAAAGTGAGTAAATTCATGATATTAAATGCAGGATATAATCTTGGGACAGGCTAGACAAAGTCTTGCTCCACCTTCATAGGCTACCTGTAAAATGAAGAGGTCGTGGGCCAATGTAAATAGTGTTACTTTCACACAAAGTTTAGCCAACACAATTTGGTAAACTTTTACTTAACTCATTCCAGACATGTGCTGATATAGATCTATTGGCCCTAATTTTCACCCCCATCTGGTCATATGCCAATATATCAGCGCTGACGGGTCTCTCTACACGTTTCTTGGCCATGAATTCCGTCCTACTCCAAAAAAGTCGGTGCTGAAAGAGTTAAGGTCATAATCGCATCAAATGTCTGACAAAATGAAGGCATGGCATGCTTGGTTAAGTCCCATTAACAAAAGAAGAGAGTAAAATATCTCAACTTTAAACCTAAATATCTTGTGAACTGTTTCTTTGTGCCAAATGGGAATGCCGTAACATCTTTGAAGCCCCTTGAAAACATTTAATGCGCATCATTTTATCGCCGAAAGCCAGTTATGACCTTAAGTAAAATAACGTACCCACAACTTTACGCCTGCAACCTCTTCATTTTAAATGGTGAAGAGCTGATGAAGATTAAAGTACTCTAACAAGACAATATTGTTTTGTCTTTCTTTTACAATTAAAAAAAAACAAAAAAATTGTTTTGCAAACATTGCAAAAGGGACACACTTGAAATCCTGTTTTCAATATATCTGCACACCTTGCTGCACTAAAATTGGGAAACAGGGCAAATTTGGCTCTTTTAAAACATTGTTTGAGTTCTTTGTCATTTTTTAAACATTTTTTGGTCAAGGAATCTGATGTTTACTGATGACCCACATAACAGCGTGGCCATGAAACTTAAATCATAAACTTTCAATAGAAGCACTAGAAATAGGTTTCTTCTTAATTTTTTTGTGTCTGAAATACTCATGGGGCTCTGAAGTGCTTTGGTCTCAGTAATGCCTATAAATAACTAATTGTCGAAGAAGTTTCTCAATATATTTATTTATCTAATAGTAATATAGGTATTAGTGAAAAGACAGCAGGAATCACTCATAAAGTGATGTTTTGTCAGCTTGTGAAAAAGTAGGCATAAACAAGTTTGACTTCGCTATCCGACACACTGACACACAAAAAAGTGTTTATGTTTGAATCTATCAGGAAAACTGACAAGCGCAATGTGAGATGCTCCGCTTACACAAACACATTATTATGAATAATGTTATTGCTTTTAATTGCTTCTATGAGAATATTTTATATATGCTCAAAGAATGATGGGGTTGCATGGAAGATGTTCACTTGATAAAACTATCTCGCATGAAAGAAATGAGATACATTCCTTTGACTGTAACTTAAAACAAAAAGCTCACTAGGTCAAGAGAGTTGTAAATTTAAATTCAGCATTAAATTCCGTTTGTTATGATATAAGTGTATATATGTTGCAGTTGGAAATATTTTTGTATTGTGGGACATTCTGATTTCATGTTTGGGAAACATACTTTTATTTTGACTAGTATTTATGTTTATAGGCCTAGATATGTTCTTAACATCTGAATACACCTAGTTTCCAAATTTGTGGTTTAACTAGATCTAGTAGGAAGTACTAATCAGCCTAATAAAAAAAACAAGCACTTGGTATTATTGCAAAATAGTACTACTGGGGAGTTCTGAATCAAGGGATCACTTTTCTGATAGTTTTTAATTTTTATCGTCCAAAATAAATTTGCCTTTCTGGAATTTAAAGATTTTGTTAGACCTCATGTTAAGTAATGATGATAACATATCCTATTGAGGAAATATCAAATCAATCTCAGGAAATAGAAAAAGTTCAAAGGAGAGCACTAACATGTTAGGTTTGCCAAATTATGATAATATAAGACTGTTTAAATCTATGTTCCGTGAAGCGAAGGAGAAATAGAGGAGATCTTATATTGAAGCCTGCAATCTTTAACAACATGGAGTTCATTAATAATGAAATTTTTGCATTTCTAAAATTAAATCGAACTAAAAATTGGCAGGAAAATGATTTGTTTTGCAATTTCCTACTAACTAAAGAAAATATATAATTTCTCCATTTGTATTGTTTATCTATGGAGCATATTTCTACCTAAGGCTGAATTTGCTTACAGGACTCTTAATGACTCTAAATCTACTTGAACTGCGATGCCTGTAATTTACTCGTCACTGCATGTTTTGGAACTTATTATGACTTATATATATGAGCTATTGCCAAAAGGTGGATGGTGTTGAATACGTAAAAAAAAAAAGGAAGCAAATAGTGATAAAGTGAATAAAAATAAAATGCTGTGATTGGCATTAAAATGTTTGTCTTAAAATAAAGATTACTTAATATAAAATATATATGTAAAACCAAGTGTTTGTCTTGTTTGTGCAGTTTAAAAAAAAAAAAAATGTTGGTTGACCGGCCCATGTTATCCGCCATGAAAATGGGACACTTTGGGCTTGGTTCAAACCACCAAGTATGCAACATAAAACCTGTGCTAAATTTCCACAGAAGATTTATTTTTTTATAATACAGAAATAGATGTCAAACATTTCTGTTAACTTCATGTTGAGATGCTGACTGAGTTTTACGGATCTTGTCTGTTTCAGTTGCAACTGTCGGTTGTGATGCATCTAAGTGTCCGTTTTAAGCAAAATTTTGATTGTACATCTAATAAATAAAACCTTTGAGGACGCGAAATTAAGAGCCGCCATATTATTCTTCAATGAAAAGATTTTACAACAGAATAAGCTTAACAGAGCCTATTAGACTGGATGCTTCACGTCAGACTTTTAATTATGGCGATGGAAGTTAATGTCCGATCGTCACAACTGACAATCATTGTGATCCACAAAAACCAACTTTCATTTTGGCGTTTTTCTTACTTCTCACGATTCAACATTCAACATCTGGATCTGCATTTTAAAATATAAACTTCTTTCCACTATAACCATTCGCTCAGACAGTCATTTAGACATATTATTATAGCTGAACCTGTGATTCTACAAAGCATTAGGAAAAGAAGATAATCTTCAAAGACAATAATGAGCTGTTGTGTTGTGCAATTGATCAATGCAATTAAAAGCATGTTTCTGAGATTTATTCACTCATTGATTGCACCTTGGCTGGATTCATTCAATGATATGTAAACGAATTCCCAACCTATTCTTTATGTACAAAAACATCACAAATTTGTTGACTTTCATTGAAGAGGAAAGGAGTAGTTTTGGAATCAAATTTAAATCAATTTCAGATAATATTGTCCAGCTAAATTGAAGCAGAGTAAGACAAGTTTAATATATTTAAAATAGAATGTATCAGTACAAAGTACAAAGTTTTGCAAAAAATCAATTTTGATCTGAGGCATTTGTTATTCATCATGCTTTTCGAGTGCTTAAAGTTATTTTTTTATGTGGACTTAGTTTTCAATCTTAATTAGAGGACCTTTATTTTGTTACATTTTAATGTTCATTTTCTCGTCATTTTTCTGGACCTCATTTAGCAAATTCCGGCATAAAAAGCTGAGGTGTATCGCTGTGACCACTTACGTAAAGAGTCATGGCATCGAGAGGAGGACCACAGCGTCCTAATGGGGCATCGCAGGGCAAAATATGTCAATTCAAACTGGTGCTATTAGGAGAATCCGCAGTGGGAAAGTCCAGCTTGGTATTGAGGTTCGTCAAAGGACAGTTTCATGAATATCAGGAGAGCACAATTGGAGGTGAGAGGAACTATTACTATATTGTATAATTCTACTCTTTAAGACATAAATTTGAGTCCATAATCTCTGAAAATTCATGATGTCATCTTTCATAGGTGGCTCAGTCTATGGCCACTGCTTGCTTTTGAGGATATTTGTTTTTTTTTCACAAAAGCGTAGTATGTTGCTGCAGTGGCAAACACATGGGATGTTCAAAATATGTTAGGGAATTGCATAACTTGCGCTTGACTCCCTCAAGTTTTTTCCACAACTGGTATGGGAAGCCTAACAGTTTCTCTGAGCAGTTCCTAAACACATTGCAGGAAGCATGAAAAGAATTTTTTCTCCCCTAGGTAAATCCCTCAAATGCTGTGAGAACAACTTTAGGCCAAGTATAAAATCTTAGTTTTGGCAAAGTTTGTGAAAAGTTTTTTTTTTGTTTTTTTTTTTTGAGGGCCACTTCGAAATGTCAACAAAACCTCAAGGCTTCCAAGGAAGTTGCATACTTTAGATATATAATCATAGGATCTTGATCTTAAAGATTTTCGACATGACTCGGGGAAAGCAATGTTTTGGATGTCAATGGCCTGATTCTGAATCTGCTAGAAGAATTGAATGGCTGAAACGATCCTGATTATAAACCAGACAGAAAAAAATCATAAGTTAAAGTAGGTATAGATCTAGAGACTAGCTTGGATTATGAGAAAGATTGATAGATCTAGATCTGAATCCAGAGTAGTCAACATAAAAGTTACCGTTTTCTTTATAAACAGCTAAAAAAAAAACATTCTGAAATCTACGAAGATCTATATTTTCAAAATTCTTAAAAAATAAATGTTTATGATGCAATTTCCCTCAAATTTGTTTTATTGCAAAGATCTGTTTTTGTTTTACTGCTTGCTGGATACTGGTTTCTAAATATAGATAGACTAGAGCAATAAAAAAAATTCTTTAAACGCAATGCATGAGCGTCTATAAATAGCCAGCACTGAGTGATTAAATGGTTTATAGAGTATATATTGTATGCCACTGGCATGTTATGATGATATTAGCAACATTGTAAGGACAAACAACAATGTCCAATCAATGAATATCAAAGGCAAAAAATGGATCTAAATATCACTTATCCTCTGGAAAAAAATTTAACCAAACAATACAACAAAAGAAAAAACTGTTTTGAATGGAAATGTAACAGGATAAACAAGCACCGAAAAAAAAATTTTTTTTTTCTTTTTTCAGACTATTCAGCAGAAAACATTCAAAATGCTAGACTTATTTAAATGTCTCTCTCAATAGTTTAACTTTTACTACATATGTCTTTTGAAGATAAAAAAATTAGCATAATATGATAAAATGTGCGCTATTTTACTGTCATTGGACAAAGAAAAGCTTGCCTTTCAAATTTATAAAAAATTAATTCTAATAAAGAAGTCTTTACAGCTTCAAATTGAACAAAGGCATCATAAATCCAAGAAAAATACTAAAAAGAAAAAATTATCTCTACACTTTTATAGATCGGCGGCATTGTTTTAGGAGATGGGCATCTTCTGCAAAAAAATAATTTTTGAGGTATCAAAATCATAACACTAAAAAGTATGTCTAGACACCTAGTTGAGGTATTTAATAAATGATAATGGTGGACTGACTTATAGTACAGTAATATAACAAAGATAATATAATGCTCTACAAAGTTTCATGTTAGTTAATCTTTAAAAGGCTATCTTTTAGAGTATTTCCAGGCAACAGGGTGGTAGCAGTAGTTGTTAGTTCAACAGGAATGTTGCATTTCTTAATCCATACTTCACTGCTCCTACTAATTATGGTAGCTTCATGAAATAATATAGAATCACTGTCCATTTCAAAATATTTAGAGAAAAAAAGATTTCAAAGTTATTTACCATCTTTCATTTTCAAGCATTTTTTTTTCCCAAAGTACTAAAAATCCTGTATGTAAACTCAGAACCACTATACCTCTCCAGTTTTCATGATTGCAAACCCAATGTAATGAAACCCCAGGCTGTTCAAAATAAGATTTGTGGCTTGATCATGCTGATGGTGTGGAGATTTGGATGATTAAATTCTTTTTTTGCTTTACTCATTTCTACTCTCAGGCGCTTAAGAAAGATTTATTTTAGGCCTAGGTAGTGTTAGGAAAAAATCATTGTTTAAATTATCTTGTTCATCATTTTGATTACAGCAGAGAAGACAAAAATCATGTCTGTGATTACTAAAGGTAGAGATTTGAAGGATTTCTTATTTTATTTTTCACTAAAAAAAATTTTATTTTGTAAATTCTTTATCAGTTCTACTTATGTTGAAATGTGAAGAAGAAAACTGCAGGTTTTTCTTTTCTCTTGTTCTTACTTCTTGTCCCTCAAATCTAGAAAGATTCAATATGTCAGTAAAAAAAGATGCTGAGCAAAATAGAATTCTGGATTCATAAAAGAAATAAATCAATGAAAATGACTGATTTTTTTTCTTATATTTCCATATCAGCGGCTTTTCTCACACAGACAGTCTGTTTAGATGACACCACAGTTAAGTTTGAGATTTGGGACACAGCCGGCCAAGAAAGATATCACAGTCTTGCACCAATGTACTACCGTGGAGCCCAAGCGGCAATTGTTGTCTATGATATTACAAACCCAGTAAGTAGTATCGGCAAGATAATTAAAGGCAAGGTTGACATCTTGGCGTTATTTTACTCTGTGTTGGGTTAACTTCATTGTGTGGCAGAATAATGTTATGTAAACAGTAGAGCAGTAGGTTTAATTTTCCAAATGTCGTTATTGCATTTATTAACATGTTGTTATTTTATTCCTACCTTTCTCCCTCCCTGTCTCCCTTGTTTTCTCTTCAAAGTAATGGCACAGATCCATCATGCACGAATATAAACATATTATGGGGTCATTATTAAAAAAAGCTCTAAAATTTAAAAAGCACACAAAAAAAACCCATTAGGATTTTAGATTTAAGAAACCTTTTTTCTACATAACAAAGTTGGTAAAGATAACATTTTTTATAGTAATGTTGAGGAAAAAAATATTTTGTTAGGGAAACTTTTCGTGGTTCAAGTGTAAAAAATTGGCTTTGGTCTTTAAAAGATTTAAAACAGAATTTGATTGAACTAAAGATTTCTCAGACAGCTGGTGCATGCTCATGTGACCGGCAATAAAAAGATTGATGTAAATTCACTTACGTCGATAAAAATGCATTTATATGCATTTGCAGCACTCACACTTAAATTCATGTTGAATTTGACCCAAAATAGTATAAACATAAAGTATACATCTACTTGATAGGTATAAAGTTTACTCATGGTTAAATTTAAGAGTTTTCTTTGAAATGTGCACCACGAAAAAGGCCTTTCTTCAGTATATCTAAGCATAGGCATAACTCCAGCTTTTTTGGGCGAGAACATGCCAAGTTGGCTGCTTCCATCTTGTCAAAGTGTAGGAGCTATCCTTTGTGTTTTACAGTCTGGTTTTACTTCAGCGGCTCTTTGGAAAAGGGAAAGGGGGCTGCCATTATGTGACCATGCACAATTCTACTATGTGAACCACGAGGCAGACTTATTACACAAATTATCAGATGAGGCGCCTTCTTTCTAAATCATGTAAAGAAGTCCTGTAACTTATATAAAATTGAACCCCAGTCCTATCTCAACCCCTCACAAAAAATGAGATGAGGTGCTTTTTTCTAGATCATGTAAAGAAGTCCTGTAACTTAGATAAAATTGAACCCCAGTCCTATCTCAACCCCTCACAAAAAATCAGATGAGGTGCTTTCTTTCTAGATCATGTAAAGAAGTCCTGTAACTTAGATAAAATTGAACCCCAGTCCTATCTCAACCCCTCACAAACTCTTACATTTAGGCTGTGAATATATAGGTTAGATCTTGATCAAGTTTTACTTAAAAAATGACTAGAAACAGTCAAGTCTAGATCAAGGTTAGATCTAAATGTAGTTTATATTGCAGCCTAAATTTGGGGTTTATGATATATATATATATATATATATACGTATATATACATATATCAGCAACCCACCCATCTACCTGTAGGTATCTAGATTGGTCACTAGAAAAGAGCTTGATTAATGGTCCATATAATATCAAATGGGATTCATCATGTCCTTACCTGGCTTCAGCTCTACGAAAATTTTGAAAAGATATTTGCAGCTCTGTTGCAAGAGTTTTGTACAGTTAATTGCTGCACAAAAGTCACCTCCAGACTTGTAAAAGCCTATTATTCTCCACCATATTTATTCACATTTCTGCCAGTTTTAAACGAGGAACATCACCCTCGGCTTGTCCCCAATTTTTTTCCAAGCTGTTAATCTTATCTTTTGAATTTTTGGTGTTAGTAGTAAACATTTCCTTTTTCAATCCCAAATTAGTCATTTATCAAAATGGCCCAGTCTTGCCTGTGATATTTTGTATCATTTTAAAGATTTAATGCTTGAAAATTACAAAAAAATATCAAGCTTGGAGGTGGCAGCAGGCCTAAACCATATTGTAGGATTTGTTATAATAAAGCATGAGGGCGAAATGTTCAAATTTGTTCAAATAAGTTTGAGTAGAAATAAGGTTGCATTCTTTAAAATACTATTTTAATTTAATTTCCTTCAAATGCCATTGCATCCTCAATATCCTCAAACTTCAAACTCATTTATATGTTTCTGGGAGTGTGGAATTTGTAAACTTTTTTGACCTCTACTTTTTGGATAAACATAACTGGTCTTGTTGCTTGGCTGATGATTAAAATTTTTTTCTGATATTGATATTCACAATAATGCATTGAATAACGCATCCGAATGTTTATTAAGCTAATGCAACAGAACACTATTATTAATGAACATGTAAAATTTTCAAGAATTATTTTGCTGCAAGCAAATAGCATTTAAACCGGAAAAATTTATTGATTGGTCTTAATCATCGTAATTTAAAATGATTATGACTGATGGTAAGTCCATTATGTAGGATTAGGCATATGATTTCACGTGTCTAGCTCTTAATATTTATTATAAAAGTTGACAAACAAGATGATTATTTTTCATTTGTAACAAAAAAGCACAATTGTTCATTACTTAAGTGATGTTAGGCCCAGTTAAAAGATCAAGATTTAACCTAAAATCTAGTGTTTCTTGTTCACATTGCAAAATGTTTATGGCAAAGACTGCTTTAGCCAGATGAAAAGCAGTGTTGCCCATAGCCTTACAGAGTTACCACTGATGATACTGCTCCTCATTTGGCTATGGTAGAAAGGATACAAACTATTTTGCAATGCACAACTCAGCTTTTTGGAAATCTGAAAATGATCAAGATGGTGTAAAAAAAAAAAAAAATGCAGCATCCATGGAGTTCAGAATCTGCAGAAGAACTAAGAACAAAATTGTTAATCCATTGTAAAACTATTATGCTGCATAGCTGGAAATTTTTTTTTTTTTTTCATGTGTGAGCCTGCTGAACAGGGTGACAGTTTAAGTTTTTAACAAGAGATTAAAATTGTTAAAAAAAACACATTCTAAGCATATTTTTTTTCATATTTTGAAACCCTCTGCGGCTGTCTTGGACAATATTTAGATTAAAAAAAATGATTCCCAATAGATATTTTTTTACACCAATTCTTAGGTCTACTTTCCAGCAAAAGGGAAAGTAGGTCAATTCAATTTTAAGGGCTTGGGAACAAAACCAGAATAAAAATACTGCAAAACTGAATTTAACTTGGGCCCAGCTCACACAGCCAAGAGAAAAGTTGTGTTTTCTGTCATAAATAAAGAAGCATATAGTTTAGTTTGAAGATCAGATCCATTGCTCTGAGTCAAAGTTTTGTAGAAAATAAATCATTTGCCTTCTCTGAATTGACTGTGCATCCAATGTGGGCTTTACTTCATTTCGTATCTCATAATTTTTTTTCTTTTTCGATGGAACTCTCAGATTTTTTTATGCATGTTAGTAATTGATTTTTTAAATTGTTTTTGGGGTTCTGAATTTTTTTTGTTTTTGTTTGTGAATTCATCATTCTTAAAATTCACTCCTGTGCTTTGATTGCTTGTGAAAGGAAGCTATGCCAAATTTGTTTTTATTTTTTGGTCATTAGGACACATTTGGAAGAGCCAAGACGTGGGTGAAAGAACTTCAACGTCAGGCCAGCCCCAATATTGTGATAGCTTTGTCAGGCAACAAAGCTGATCTTGCTAGCAAACGCATGGTGGAATATGATGAAGCTCAGGCCTATGCAGAGGAAAACAGTCTACTATTTATGGAAACATCTGCGAAAACAGCCATGAATGTCAACGATATTTTTCTTGCAATAGGTAAATAATTTCCTGTGCCATCTAGTTTTGGTCTCTCATAATACAAATTTAAGAATAATTAATTGATATTATATAAAATATTGTTGTTCTTTTTTAACTTGATTAGGTACAGATTTGCACAATGCATTTTTTTTTCTTTTTCTTTCATTTTTATAAACAAGTTATATTAAGATTAAGTGCAGGAAAATTCTTCCTTTCTTTTGAGGTATGAAGATACTCAGAAATTTAGAATTTCACTTTTAAAACAAGATTTTGAGGTCTGAACTGGTTGTGTCCTATTTAGACTGGATTGTTTCCTGGAGTGGTCTGCATCATCAATTGTTAATCACACAATTTTGGAGGGGAGGGGGTTGGAAGGAATAGAACATTTGTGAAAATGGTTTATTATAGGTAAATTATAAATTGTTGTGTCCATTCTAACATCTAGGCGTGACTCTTTGATAATCTCTCAATAAAATGCTGGTCTTATTGTTTTGCCCTCTACTTTGTAAGCCAACAATTAAGTTTCTCAACCAGTTTTGTTTCTTTCTTTTTTTTTTTTTTTCTCCAGCCAAGAAATTACCCAAGAGTGAAGCTTCAGGAACACCTCAACAAAGGCAACAAGGTGTGCGACTTAACAATGA
>BLXT01003748.1:2101756-2118115 GCA_019648995.1 Plakobranchus ocellatus | reverse complement strand
GGAAGGATGATACAAACGACAAGCGTTGTTTTTGTAAGCATTTAATTAAATCTCACTTAACTGTATTCTGAAAATATAGTATTACTACAGTATATAATTCCTATATATTATGTCCATATACGCCAAAATTTCAAATATCATTATCTCAAAATTCAGACGTGATAGAGAAAACTGTTAGCAGATCTGAATTCAGCGCCCCAAAATTATGGTAAAATACAGTCATGGTTTTGTTTAAAACCCAGAGAAAAAGTTTCATTTTGTTAACTTGTGTAATTTATTAAGATTCCATAAGAGCATCAATTTTATACCTAAGGATGTCTTTGAATTTGGTGATATTTTAGTGTTATACAACTTTGGATATTTGTTGTCTAATAAATATGATTGTTCTGTCTCTAAGAAGAGGTTTTGGTTTGGTTGTCGGTAAAATTTGCTACGATAACTACATTTGTAATTATAATGCAGAGATATTGTCATGTTGATTAATTGGAACATGAAATGTGTATTGTTAGCAATGGTAACAATTCTATTGTGCGGGGAATCATGTCTTTATGATGTAGCGGTAGCATTAAACTCATAAGTCAAACAAATTTTTACCTGAATTTATTAGTGTAATTACATGAATGTGCTTTTTGTGAAACAAGATACATTGGCTTGGTATTTGGTGTGATGTACTTAAACTGTATTATTGTTATTTTTTTTACTGCTTTATAAACAGATTATATTGACTGGAAACTGACTGTGCCCAAAATCGTTTAAGAAAAAAAGAGCATTTTGACGAAGGAAAGCGCAGTTCAATATTATTTCTTTTTTTTCTGCTCCATTCTTGTACTCACCAGTTTTTTTCTGCGCTGTTTTACTGAGAATATCTGCCAAGTTCGAAAGTTTGTAGGTTTTTATGGGGTTAAATTATCTTATGAAGAGTTTGAATGTTGGCATTTTTTCTGTTAGAATCCTCTTACTCAGCATTGATTAGATATTGGAACCGCCTTGATTTAAGGTTTAGAAAGATTTTTTTTAAACAGAAGTACAACCTGTAACGTGGCTGACATCATACACTCGAGTAGCGCTTAAGTGGTCTTTCCATAGATATTATTAGTTTATACTTCTTTAGTTGTCAAGTCTGTTACAGGCATCGGCAATCATGGCTCTCAATTCCTCTCTGTTGCCAGACTCCTTGTTAAGATTTCTGTTTGGAGTTTCATCTCTTGTTAGCCTTATAGATATTTAGACTCTCTGTCATCTTTGTGGGCTGCCTCCCTCAACTGTAAGTTCCACAAATTTTGCCACACAGACGTTGTTTTTTCAGCCATTAATCTATAGCTATATATATAGAAGACAAACTAACATGCTCGACATAAACACGATCAAGTAGAGGAGCTTAAGTTGTAATTTATTTTTTGTTTATTTTTTAATTAATAAATAATCATTTTAGCAAATGTAAAAAGTAAAAACAAAAAATAAGCGCTAAAATAAATGCCATTTTAGATCCCACCCCCTCTGTTGACAATTGTCAACAAACCACATAAAATAATTACATTATATCAGTATAAAACTTTCAAAGAAAAGCATGGCACAATAGTTTTTTCTTCAGATCATCCATTTATCAATTAAAAAATACACATTGCTCTGCGCTCAAACTCATTTACTTTGAAAAGAAAGCCTCAAATGCGCAGCTTGCATTTACTGGAATCTTAAATTTTAAATCGAGGTCATGTCGTACTGTTACAGACATGTTTTCTTTCAAATAAAGACTCAGACCTTTCTGGCATGCACTGACACTCACACTTTTGCACAGGTCATGTATAAGCAGATTGATGACTTCACACAACAAGTGTAGGCAATGCTGTGACTAGAGCCTTATTAGAGAGTCTAAAGGGTAATAAGGGTATAAAGCTTCTTTATCAAGCAAGTGTACATATATCTGTATCTAGTAAACACATTAAACATTAGAAAAGAATATCAATTACGTCTACTGGTTGATCTATTGAGCTCATGTCAGTTCATATCTATGATCTATGACATTCTCCAGTTTTCGGCTCTCCGGTGGGCTGAAGGTTGGTGACTGCATTGAAAGTGCGGTAGAAGCAAACCTTAGACTGAGTTTGATATTGACAAGACCGCCGACACCTTTCTCCCCCCTTTAACACCACAGACTGAAAATTTCCCGGCTAGCCAAACAGTATCAGAACACACACAACTGGCAACACTTCCTGAAAAGTAAAATCTCTACCTATTTTTAAACCAAATGTGATTTAGAATATATATATATATTATAGCAATCAAATTCTTAGCGCCTCTCAGGTGTTCAGGTTATTTTAAAAAATTGTAACAGTTTTTGTGGGTGATCCCTTTCATAATGTGTTCTGCAAGCATTTATTGAAACCGACCTGAATAGTCTGAGTGGGTAAGAGAGTTTAAGACAAGAAGCTCCTGTTGGTCTGTTTGTCGCACGGAACAATCACTGAGCATTCTTAGCGTAGGCCCACACTGGAGGCAGCAGTTCACGTGTCCAACAATACATGTTTTGAAATACTCTCTTTCTGTGGTACGAGCGCACACCAAGTCGGCTACTTGTCGGAGCGTCGGGGTTATTCTTTGTGTTTTACAACCTGGTCTTACGTAAGCAGCTTTGTTGGATAAGGAAAAGGGGGGTGCCATGACGTGACCACGCATAATTCTGCTGACCGTTGCCGCGCGAATCACGATGCCAGTCTTGTTACGCAAATTATCAGGCTAACTTGTCAGTTGGTAGCACACAGTAACTGCGACATCAGTCTGTCAAGTTAGCCATGACAAGTCGCGTCGCCTCCAGTGTGGGCCTGCGCTTAGAATGTAACAAACTATAAGGCTAAGCCTATCGTTCATTTCAATTTCTTAGAAAATTACTTTGGAATGAGCTTTCTATGTCCACCTAAGACTTTCCCGTTTGCATTAATAATAATAAAAAAAATAACATAAAGTCATTGTTTTTCTTAACCTGTTATCACAGTTAAGAATAAATAATTAGCCTGCATTGTTAATGTATAACAATAAAATATATGTGGCAAATGAGCGTGTACATTAAATGCATTTATTCATTGATTTTCACACGTGAAGCGGGCAAAGCGCTTTGTCAGTGTGGACATGTGCTACAAAGGTCCGTGTATTATTGTAAACCTTTTTTGAAGATATTACACAACATCATCCACAAATATTTAAACAAAATACATTAAAGTCATTATTTGGTTTATGAATAGATCTAGAAAAGTAAAACATGGCAAAACTCAATCATATTATTTAACTTGATAAAGCTTAAGGATGAGTTATCAGTGTAAAATACTGAACTAAACACGCTGGAGGTAGACAGCTTCAAGAAGCAGAGTCGAGATTAGCCTGTGTAGGCAGTGGCATGGCAACCCCGAGCCCCAGATTCACTGAAATACTTTTCTTTGGCTTGGCATTTTAGGCTCGCCGTTTGAAAAGTAAAAATAGAAAAATCCATTTCAATCGCATGCTCGGAAGCAGCTTAGAGGAAATGGTACTGATTTTTAAAAAATGGTAATCAACATTGTAAGGTGGTCTGCCTTTGCTTTCCTTATCACCTTTACTTTCAGTTCAACAAGTCTCCAAGTGGCCTAGCTACCACTGCGGTACTCAGTCGACACATGGGGGAGCAGATGAAAGTCCTAGGGCGGGACTGGGTATTGACCCCACCCCTTTTGGCATAGTAAGCAAGCCCATACAAATCTAACTAGCTCTAATGACGCTTTGCCATTGCGACACTGCAGCTCTCAACTACAATGAACGACTAGTTATATTTTTTGTTTACTTAGAAAATCCAACTTGATAATCAATAAACTCAAGCTTTATGATAATTATTTTATCGTGTTTATCATTAAAACAAATATATTTAGGATTGCACAAACAGTATAAAGCGCGATTCCTAAAAAAGAGTATTTATTTAGTATCGATATTTGTATTGTATTTACAGTATATACTGTACATATAATATATAGCCATAATATGTACACTATAGACTTCACTTAAAAAAATGCAAAGCTTGACAAGAACTACGTCTTATAATGTTATTATATACAACTCTTACGGTCACTGGCAAAAAAAAGTACCACAGGTAAATCCCGATCAGTTTAACGCACAATTTGAATAACAATGCGAAAGTGTCATATGCATAAAAGGAGAATGCATAAATTTTCGTTCATTTCAAAAACAAAATTCCCTTAACAGAAAAGGACATTCTAGACACCAAGTAATGGAAGGGGGGTATTCCATCTATAGACATTCGATGGCATTTACTATTACGTTTTAAAAATCCGCAAAAATCTAGGTTTTGAAGAAAGTACAAAAATATAAATATAAATATTGTAGTTATGTTGCTTTTCTATTCCTCGAAAATATCTTTTAGTGACGGAGACAAAATTGGCGAACCCCCCCCCCCCCCCCATGCTTTTACAATTAAGTGGAAAGAAAACTGCAGCGTTATTTTTGTTAAGTAAAGTACAATTTTGGCCGACACGCTTGTAGCTATTTTGGGCTTGCAATCTGCAAGGAACTGCTGTGTATTTTCCCTATTGATTTCGTTAAATTTTATCTTTTGCAGCAGCTGCAACCATTAGCTTGGGCAATAAAAGAGATGCCATCCTTAACTACAAGTAACTGTAAGTTATAATTATCAACCCCTGAAAAAACCCAGGATAAAGAATAATTGTCCAGAGTGGTTGAATGGAGGAAAAGAAGAAACTATAAATTTCCTGAATAAAAGTATCCAACGGGATTCCAAAGCGGCCAGTCTGGTTCGTTGAGCTTTTTTTTTTTTTCTTCTTTCTTTGCGTGAGTTGCGCTCTTCACAAGGAATGTGCATGCCGCCTTGAACATTTGCAGCTACCAAACCATACATCAGCATTAAAGGAGAAAAAAAAATTGTTCGGCGTTTCCTAATAAATATTCAGAGAAAGCATTCATAAATGATTAAATGAAGGCTCATGGCTTTTAAAGGGCATGTCGCACGAAGGTTTGCTTTTTGTGTATAGCCAGTCCACAACAACGTGATCTCAGGCTTTCGGGCCCTCCGTCAGGCCAGGGCGCCGGTGGCAGAGTTTGAATCCGCGACACAAGGGTCTCTGCAGATCCCAGGGCGGGCTCACTAGTCCCTGTGCCACCAACGCCCCCATGCCGTACGAAACAGAACAATAACATTATAGGAAGTTCCAAAAAGAAAAACAGGTTAATTCGTTACTGAAATATTGTGTTTATAAATCACATCTCTGTACCCGCAAACACCCACTCTTGAAGTATTTAAGAAAAATACTTGCACTGTATAATTAGAGAATGGTTTAGCGCAATATTGCTTTATGAAATCTCACATATGGACACATAAATAAATGCGGAACTCTGCATTAGTATTTTTAACTGTCCATTAAACATGCTGAAGGCTTACTATGACAGCAAATCTTTCTACACGTCTCTAGACACTCTCTAACATTTGCAACATCACAAAAACACAGACACACATAATATATAACACAGTGAACAAAGTACATACATTCTGTGCATACGTAATGCATACATACATACATAAATAATTAATCAGCCATTTATTCATAAATACATGCATACACACCCTTAGGGCGCTTAATATCGCTAATTTGATTTCTCTTGTTTTTCCTTTATTTTTGATCTGGCCATCAGATTCACTCTTAAAACATTGAAGGTGTCTTCCTACTTAATTTTCGCTAAATATCACCACTGCTTGATTTAATTTTTCCTGGTAAACAGAAAACTACCACAGGAATGAAAACTTAGTACGCCTTTTGTATTGCTTAAAAAAAAACAACCATATGCAGGAAACCATATACTCAAGATATACCTTGTCTCTACTACCAGATGTTAAAATTACCGCAGTGCTCTGATGGCATTATATGTACCGGTGAATGCATGCCATTGGGACAAATATGACCGGCATCCAATCATCATCCTAAAATCGGAGAATCGCCTGGAGGATGCAGGATACGTCATGGTAAACTTTGTTGCTGTCACGATATAGTAACCCAGTTATCTCCCTCATATAGGACAGTTCTGGAGGAAGCAGCCTACATCATGTTTCACTTTTGTTACAGTTGACGAATTATCTGCCTCAGAACTGTCAGTCCACTGGTACGATGCAGCGTCCGTCGTATTCACTTTGTTGCAATCAGGCCAGGACGGCTGACCATTCATCTTCCCAGGACCGAGGGTCGGCCTCGAGGATGCAGAGGCCATCACATTACTTTTTGTCGAGATCACTTCTCGATTTATCTGCCCTAGGCCTGACAGTCCATTTGAAAGATGCAGCGTCTACCATAAAACACTCTGTTGCCCTAGGACGGACAGTCCATTTGGAGGATGCAGCGGCCTTCACATTGCTTTTTGCTGCGATCACTTCTCAATTTATCTGCCGTAAGCTGGACAGTATATTTGGGAAATGCAGCGTCCATCATGGTACACTTTGTTGCGATCACGACACAAGCAGTCTTCCAGGCAGCTCTCCGGGCATGGCTCATCACTTCCAGGTCTCTCACAGGTAGCTGGACATATCTCTGCACAGTCTACCTCTCTGGAATCTTCTGGACAAGGGTATGACTCTGTGCGCCGATATAGAAGAATAGGGAGAAGGATAAGAGGGAGATTGTAAAAAAGGAGATGGAGAGAGAGAGAGAGAGAGAGAGAAAGAGAGAAGGAGAGAGTAGGAGAGAAAGACAAAACAGAAATACAATGAATGCGAAAGATTAGAAAGAAAGACGGAAATATATACACACATTCACAATTTGCAACAAAATATATATAACGATGGATTGGCGGTAGCGAGGGCGTAAGATATATGAAAAAGAATGAACTTATAAACATACCCATCGAAATATAAGAAATAGAAAAAATAGAAGAAAAAAAAAGATTTTTGAGCAGATAAAAATTATAAGAAATGAGCAAAATGACAAGCGAATCAAAGAGAAAAAAAAAGGGGGTTGGGTAAAGAGAAACCAACAAAATTGGCCAACATCAGCCTGTGATTATCACTAATGAATGAAAATAAGCAACAATTGCAGTAACATGGTAAAAGTAGCAGAAATAGATGGCAGGAATGCATACAGAATCAGTAGAGCATGCATAGTAAAAAAAAAAAAACAGAATAAAAGACATTATGGAACGTATTTACATTGGATTACATCGAACAATCTTTGAACAAAATCTAACTACAAGCAGCAAACAGCAGCAGCAACTACCGCAGCAGCAGCAGAAGCAACAGTAGCAATAGCAGTAGCAGTGGCAGCAGCAGCAGCAGCAGCAGTAGCAGCAGCAGCAGTAGTAGTGGTAGTAGTAGTAGCAGTAGTAGTAGTAGTAGTAGTAGTAGTAGTAGTAGTAGTAGTAGTAGTAGTAGTAGTAGTAGTAGTAGTATAGTAGTTATAGTTACAGTAGTTTTAGTTGTATATGTATTAGTAAAAGTGATATTAGTAACAGTATAGATATAGTGTATTTACAGCGGCAATGGTTGCAAGAGGATATGTAGTAATAACAATAGCAGTAAACGACAAAAACACAGTTTCAAAATCGCGGAATAATGAATTGGTGAGATTTTGTTTTGTAAGGCTATCGAGCAATGTATTAGATTATACATGTACTAAATTTTTACACATTTTTGGATCGATTCAACTGGAAAGACAAACTCATTTATTTTGTAAAAACGAAACAAATGAAAATCAAAATTCTTGTCGTAGCTGCACTCCAGATGGCAATTATATTCATAAATTGTTCTATTGAAATGAAAGCATAAATTAATTTATACTCCTTAAACAATCCATATTGATTATGTCCTCACAGATGGTTGTATAACTATAAAAGGGATCGGGTTTTTTTTTTTTATATTAAGGGAACACTTTAGCATAAATGCAAAAATTATCCGGACAAACTGTGGCATACTATTGTGTGCTTTTTGAAGCTTTAGATGAAGTAGAATATTACAATATTAATCTGCTGAGTAGATGGATTTAACACTTTATTTTTATAGAAATTACACAACTTATTTAAATGCGTTTTTTTTTTAAATATAAAAAACAAAAACAAATCCAGTGTCAGCATTTTTCATGGAAAATCCAAATCTTTTGAACAGTGCTAGTTTTGAACAGCAGGTTTTAACTACATCAACTGGGTTGAAATCGGACACTTGGTAAAACAATTCTATTAACATTGTGATCGGAAACAGTAACTGGTCATTGAAATGGATATTGATATCGATCGCTGTTAGAACAGTATAACATAATAGGCTGGATAGCCCATTCAAATTGATATGTCTTATTAAAAAAATAAATCCTCGTTGCACAATTGTTTCCCTATTTACTCTTAGTTTTTGAAAACCGCCAAATACTTTTCGAAATTCAATGTGTTTGCCCTCCTTCTTTATAAAGAAAACCAATTGTTTTAGCAACATTAATCTCCTGAGCTGGGTGGAATGTTTATGTCCTGTTAATGTCATGTCTGCCTATACTTTTAGTTCAATTTGTTATTCTTTTTTTTTTTTCTTTTTTTTTACATTTGCAAAGCTTTCTTTGAGCTGGGCGATTATATACGCCCTGCTTATGCCGGTTAAAAAAATATTTTTTTTTTCACGAAAAAGAGTGTCAAAATTATTTTAATCTCGATCTAAAGTTAACTGTGGCCGCCTAGCTTGGCCTATTATTTTGTTTCTCCTGGTTTTTGCGCATACTGCAATATAATGGTACCATAAAAGAATTCCAAGTATTTTTGGTAAAGGAACTCTAAATCTTCAAAAAACATTTAAAACAGTGAAAAACCTGAGCACTTAGACTAAAGGTTTAAGACGCTGATCTGGCGAGTTAGTAACAATTTTCTATAGGCCAGTGCAGGCTTCTGTCTGAGCATTTTTAGGACATACAGTGTGAAGTGTTGAAGACTGCAGGTCGATCTAACATAGAGTTAGGTCTGTTCGAAAAAGTTCGTCTATCACATTTCATTTCATTTTGTCCAATTCTGCCCTCCCATCAACCCTCCTCCCTCCTCTCTCTCTCTCTCCCTCTCTCTCTCTCTCTGTCCTTCTCTCTCTCTCTCTCACTTTCTCTCACGCACACACATACGCAAGGAAAAAATACGTTTTAAAACGTTTTTAATTATCTACTTAAGGCCTTCAGTTCGCTTGTGTTTTACTATTGTTAGATTTGGGTCCAAACACTGACTCTTTCATGAATTCACATGCCAATCTCGGCTTATATCTAGATTCTACGTCATTTTTAAGGTAAAAATTTTCTATTATTCTGTCAAACAGTTTCTTTTTGTTTTCGCATATTGTTTTAGTGCGTGTTTTTTCAAAAATTTTGTGTGTGTGTGCATAAAATAAATGCTTGGTTGGCACGGTTGTGAATCTGAGAATTCGGGCCAATCGTGCATTAAAAAGTTGGAATGGTGGAAAAACAAATGGCAGATTTCCTTCACACACATCTTTTGAGAAAAGATGGTAGAAATCTGTATCCGTTCGATTCTAAATTGCATTATCATCTACTTGTACTGAAATTTTTGTACCTCTACGTGCAGTGCCTTTCGCGGTGGTCGTCGACAAATTGTATAAGTCTACCATTTAATAAATATATATATATATATATATATATATATATATATATATATATATATGTATGTATGTATATATATATATATATATATGTATGTATGTATGTATATGTGTGTGTGTGTGTGTGTGTGTCTGTGTGTGTGTATGTGTGTATATGTACATACGAAAGAGTACATTCTACACACGAATACGAATTTCAGCGATTAAAATTTTCCCATTAAAAGGTATGATGAGAGTAAGTGTTTTGTACATGACCTTGGGCGTCACCAAGAGCCTTTCTGATACAAAAGTAAATAAATAAACATGTCAAAGAAATTTAGTCAATAAAGTCTGATTTACTTCTCACGTTAGCGCAGCTCATGTGCGCATTTGTTTCTACAAAGACCGAGTAATTTCAAATCTCAATGTTTGGCTAACGAAAGCACGTCTAAAATTTGAAGAAAGCAGAAAAGAGTTCAATGCCGAGTTCGTCTACCAATTGCTGGATGATGGTGTTGAGGATGAGTTCTCACCAAATACCCATCTATAGGGCTCGAGAAGAAAACTATTGAAATGAGAAACTCTGGCAAGAACGTTTGATATTGTTTGAAATTAACAAAATTTCTCAGTTTCTCATCAAAAGAGTTCGGACCTGATTTCTATGCTGGTGTGTCAAGGTCTGTTCGTTTATTGTTTCTTAATATGAATGAGACTATATTTTAACAGGTAAAAATAAACAAGCTATCTAGAACACACTTACTGTGACAAAAGTCGCTCAGTCTGTCCCACCTGACCTTTGCCCCTGAGCGTGAACATTGGCTCATATAGGCTCGGATAACTTCGCACGCGCAGTAGCTACCAATGGGGCAATCACACATGTCTGTGACACACGACCTGTAACAAAATTACACACAAGTCTGACAATATATGAACCCTCTAGCTCTGTGTTCAATCACAGCAAAAACTGTAAATTACTTTCGACACATTGTGCTTCCATGACATTTTACCTGTTAACACTAAATAAAATTGTGAAAGTTCTAAACTTCGTCATAAAAAATATATTTAGCCAGAAAGCAAAAAGTATGTTATCAGAAAAAATATTATTATTATTATTATTATTATTATTATTATTATTATTATTATTATTATTATTATTATTATTATTATTATTATTATTATTATTAATTGTGTGATCAGATTAGTGTAATGTTTAACTGCTGAACATCTGTTGTGCAGGCTTCTATTTGCTTCTATTTCTCTTACCTGTTATTCCCTGAGTAAAACTTTAAACATGTAACGCTCTTGTCTTGACTTCTTCTTGACGCTCTAAATTCATATTCTCTGTATTTCCCCCAACAATTGACATAGAGAGCTCAAGATTCATACTCGATGACAGACACATCAGCAGCTGGCACTTACATGTCGGCTCAGATTGCCCCCAACGACTTAAGTCTCGAGATGCCAGGCCTAAAGCAGATATTAACTATGAAGCCTTGCACTCATACGCGAGGTACTGCACTCCCAAGAAAGCTTACCGTCACATCTTAGTCTTTTACTGTGATAACTATAGTCTATGTGGTCTCCATGTAAAAAAACTGGTTTTTTTATTTTTTAAAAAAATTTTTTCAGTATTTTCAATTTTTCATGTAGTGTTATTGTTTAGCTAGGGAGTGATTTGAAATCGGTTTGGCAGAGAGGGCCTAAATTTAGCACTTTAGATAAACGAAGATAGGGTTTTGTTGGAACAACAGCCAGCTGGTATTATCTCAGGCTGAGTTTAAAAGAAGGGTAGTTCTGGTGTCGTGGGAACGTACGAGTACATCGGATGCCACTGGCATGCTTGTGGACTTTAAATCTATGAGCTGATCATGTTTTAGTTGTTAGGTTGTGATAGTTCCATGCGTAGAATGTGCTGGTGTTATTCTATTTATAATTATGTTCTTTTTTCCCTTACTATTTTCCATTTCCTCCCAGGACATTGTAACAGGCCTTTAAAGAATTCCCTTTTTTAATGTATTTGAATTTAACCTGGGTTCTACCCCCAAGCAAAGTTTACATCACTGAAAAAAAATTATATTTTGACATATCTTAAACCTTAAGCTTTTTTGCGACTCTACCTTTTGAGAGCCATTATATATTATATATATATATACACATATTGTAATTGTTGTATTAGCCTTGAGTGACCACTGGCTAGAGACAGTAATTTATTGTGGATCTATTGTATCGTCCACCATCTGAGTAAGGCCCTGCCTATTAGATAGTTACGTGCTGGACATGTCCCTCGGGACGACCGCAGTCTGCCTCAGTGTCGGGAGGACACCCATCAGCGGGAAACTGACCGTAGACTAGTTAATTTATTTATTAGTAATTTCCATTGTTTACTCAAGTAAAGAATCTATATTTGTAACATATTGTACTCTTTTTCAGAGCTTGACTTGATTTCTAGTCTAAGAAAGAGATATTTATTACGTGAATTTATCTATAGTCCTTAATTAAATACAAAATTTATAAATTACCGCTTTAGCTATAAATTGTATTCGAATTATATCCCCGTTTGTTTGTCAATGTCCGTGTCTCGATTTATTCCCTGTTAACCAAATATAGAAGGAAAAAAAACTTTTTGTTGGGGTGGTTCTTTTACATTATATAATGTTGAGAGGGCTAATCCTGTACATTCCATATAATTTCCTTTTTGTTTGCGTCCCTCTGTTATGTTTAATGGAATTAAAATGGAGCTTACAGAATGAGCATGAAAGAATATGAGGAACGGATAGATTTTTTTTTACATTATCATCCGTTACAAGTGGTAAAATGATGAATTGGTATGGAACTACTTTGGGGCGCTCCTGATTTCACCAATCCGAATCTTAAGACCTTTTTACCCGATGAAGCATCATAGAAATGTCATGGGGTATCTTATTGCTCTAAATAAAGGCTGCTAAACATCAATTTGATCTCATTTGAACAGGTCACCCACCTGACATACTCATCGACTTTGACAACCTGGCGACAGCGAGAGAACGCACGTCCGTAGAGCACGCTGCACACACGGTGAGCTCTTTGAAGCGCTTGCGTGCCGTTCGAGCACTTGGACTCTGTGTTCACTAGCCTAGGGCGTGACTTACACGCTCTCGTGCCACCGATTCTCCAGGTGTGTCCCATTTCCTGACCTGTGGCATACAGAGTACCATCAAGACCTTGGAGATCATCTTCCTGTGAAGAATATACATCGGAGTGGCATTAAATAACCATGATGTGTCAATATATTCAACTAAAGCAGTGGTGGTTAGAGTGAAATCCAAATGAAAGAAAGAAATAATATCAGTCTTACATCCAAACTGAAGCCAATTACATTCAAGGATTATGACAGTGTTTCTATATGCATGCAAACCTTGGCCGCTGGCAGAATGCAGAAGAAAACCCATGTAAGTGCCCCGAACATTTTCTGTGCTGTGTACGGGGCGGCAGTGAGAGGTAGATGTTTATAATTAAGTTTTAAACAAATTTGAGTAACGAACACTGAAGACGAAAATAAGAGGGCAAATTCTCCAATAACAATTTTATTTAACTTGAATGCTAAACAGTTCCTAGTTTTTTTTAATTTTTACCCTAAAGCCAAAACAAAAATTACTAACTCCTTTTAATCACATTCAAGCCCTTCTGTATGTATAATTACATAGTTAATTCCATCCCGACTTGATAAGGCGGGGTTTAACAGTACGGTTTCAGTCAGAACTTGGCCTTGCCGCTCAGGCAGCTACAGCGAAGCTTGAATAAAGAATGGGCGAACAGTGTGCAGTAACGGACAGAGAGGAGATAGAGAGAGAAAGAAGAGAGAAGGAAAGAGAGAGAGAGAGGGGGAGAGAGAAAGAGGGAGAGAGAGAGAGAGAGAGAGAGAGAGAGAGAGAGAGAGAGAGAGAGAGAGAGAGAGAGAGAGAGAGAAAGAGAGAGCATGTTTGGACAACCAACCATTGACACGTGGATAATTTCATATTATATGAAAGACTTTCTTTTCAAGATCTCGTCTGCAAATTGCTCAAGAGACATCCTCTTCTTCATTGGAACTGTTTCATTGCATAGATCCTGGCGAAATTAAGCGGCACAAACAGACTTGTTTGATCTAAACAAAGATATTCTACACCAACATTTGGAATCTGAACTTTAAGAAAAAATTATTAAGTATTTGAAATAATTGTAATTTATAAAGCAATATTCATTCTTAAAAAAATAAACGTTGCCAAGTTGAAAAAAATTTAACTTTGTCAAAGACAATCTTCAGCTAGCCAAAATAATTGTGATTCTTATTAAGCTGCCATGAGTACTCCAATCTGAAAGTACTGTTAAAGCGATCTTAAAACTCTGACCTTGACACCGTTATAATTGCCGCAGAGACCGCAGACCTTGAACTTGAACTTGGTAGTGACGGTGACCTCGGCGAAACTGTCTCCGTCCCATGAGACCTGTAAACCACTAGTGGTCCTGAACTTGATAATGCCGCCTGCGCGGGTGATTGAGAACCGACCTGGTTCAGAATGTGGCATCCTCCTCACCCGACGACGGTCCACCTGGATCATGGCATACACAGGCATCACAAAATAGTTCAAAAGAATAATAGATCTAAGTTCAACAGTTCATTCTCAGCTTCCATTTATGTACATAGTTATTTCTTCCTAGGTCATCTCACTTAAAAGAATGTTTACATAATAAGCATATCTACTTTTGATCAATCCCATGTGCACCTTAGGAAAGATATGAAATTTCTGAACATGTCAAGACAAATAATCTCACCTCCGCCTTCCCCCCCCCCCTTATAAAAAATAAAGAAAGAGATATTCTCTCTTTTCTGAACAAAATACGAACTTAATAATCTCACTTTGACTTCCCCTCTCTGCAGGGGGATAACTTCTGCCAACTGACCTCTAACTAATGTGCAGACAAAAATCTCACCTTGATCACTCTTGCTAGTAGATATCCTCCATCTTCCATTTGATGTCCAATCAAATAACCTTACTTTGACCACTCCTCCTTATAGAAGGGATATTTTCTGCCTTCTGATTATGTCCAAACAAATAATTCGGCCTTGACCACTCCTCCCTGAAGGAGGCATATCCCCCCCCTTCTGATTAGTATTTAAATAAATAATCTAACCTTGACCACTCCTCCCTGAAGGAAAGATATCCCCTTCTTTTGATTAGTGTCGAAATAAATAATCTAACCTTGACCACTCCTCCCTGAAGGAGGGATATCGCCCCTTCTGATTAGTGTCCAAATAAATAATCTCACCTTGACCACTCGTCCTTGAAGGAGGGATATCCCCCCTTCTGATTAGTGTCCAAATAAATAATCTCACCTTGACCACTTTTCCTCCCTGAAGGAAGGCTATCCCCCCTTCTGATTGGTGTCCAAATAAATAATCTCACCTTGACCACTCCTCCCTGTAACAGGGATATCCTTCGCCGTCCAACCAAAACAACTAACATTTGTGTCCAGGCAAACCCAGAACTAAATCTCACGCCGTTTCGAACTTTGATGAGAAAATTCTCCTCCATGTCGTCTGTGACTTTTTTCGTGTCTGGGCCACCACTGACACGGGCTGAGGTCAGTGATGAAGGTTTGTGTTTGTGACCTGAGTGGGCACTGCTGGTGCAGGTGCGTGCAAGAATGTATTTACATGTGCCCTGAAAACTGTAGGTCAAACCATCAAAGGTACGATAGTGAGGGTCGCCAAAAACGGAGCAGACTGCGTCATCTGCCACAGAGAAAGAGAGAAAAAAAAAGAGAGATAGGGAACATGTAAACGCGCTATATCAAAGATGAGTGGACACAAAGAGCTAAAGAAGTGCGTTTGGTTTTGTATGACAGCGCTTGTTCGCCGCCTTGGTGAGCTGAGGCTTTAGGCACTCGAGCGTTCGTCAGGGACTACAAACTTGCAGATTCAATGTCGATAAAAATTTTTAAAAATGCCAGAGCCACTCTACAAATGAGAATATCCTAGTGTGGCGACGGAGATACCGTGGAAGATGGCAGAATCATGACAGGCATGCTTACCCACAGACCGATAGACAAGAAGCAAATAAAGTAATCATATCAATATGGATATGAATGCATGAATGCTCACATCATAAACTGCAGAATTTGCATAAACGATATGATAGAAAATAAGTTTGCAATTATCTGAATCTAAAGAAATCTGCTGACGCGGGTTTCTAGCCCGCCACTGGCGCTCTTGTGTGATGGAGAGCTTGAGAGCCTAAGGATCACAGTGTTGTGGACAGTTTAGATACACAAAAAATAAACTAAACCAATCTCTTTTTTTGCAAAAGCAGCAGCAGCAAATTCTGTGTAGCCGTTATACTGAAATGCCACGACAGCATGTTTCACTTTGTGTGGTCACTCTACTCTATGTCTTCCTTTGTACTCGCTACACTAGAATGTTGATATTAGATGAATCGAACCTGTAATAGCTCACACACACATGCACTTCTCGCCTGCCAATGGAAAGTAGATCTAACTCACGTTCCACACATCTGGGACAGCACTGCTTTCGACTCAGTTGCAGGCGATAACCAGGCGGACACCACAAAGAATTGTTGCACTTCTCTCGACTGCAGTAAGTCTTGCCGTCGTCACAGCTGCAGCCCATGCAGATGTTGGCCAGCCAGCTTTCCCTGTGCTGTCCACAGAAACATTCATACCGCGTTAGTTCAAACCTCAAGTCCGACTTTTGATTCTGTTCACTTTTTTTTTTATTTTCCTCTTTTTTTTTTTTT
>BLXT01003748.1:1970165-1988963 GCA_019648995.1 Plakobranchus ocellatus | reverse complement strand
ATTATTATTATTATTGTTGTTGTTGTTGTTGTTGTTGTTGTTGTTGTTGTTGTTGTTGTTGTTGTTGTTGTTGTTGTTGTTGCTATTGTTGTTGTTTTTGTTATCATTTTGCACACAGATATTCTCAGGAAAACAAAAATTACGCACCAGCCTTTGAATACCGTTTTTACCTTCGCATTCAAAGTTTTGTCGTTTTCAATAGCTTACGATTATTCAAATTTCCTTCTTCTCCCACCTTTTTTTTCTTTTGTTTCAAAATACTGCTTTAAATAAAAAAAAAAGGGACGCCCCTGTAATAAATTGCATAGTTCTATGCACGTACCTGCCAATTTTCATGCTAATCAGCCGTGTAGTTTTTGACTTTACCCTGTTCGTAATGTTTTTTTGGCTTAGCTCAATAATATAATAGATTATTATCTGCTGCCAACAAAGAGTCGTAGCTAGTTATGTAGATTTGCTTCCGCAACCAAAAAAAAAAAAAAAGAGAAAAATTTAGAAGGTGGATGGAAGAAAGAAAAGGGACACGCTGCAGGATGCAGTGGAAGATGTTTGTCCGGTTTCGTACAAAATGGAATGCAGCAAAACATTTGGGCACCTATCTATCCATAGGATCAATAGAGGGTTTTGGATGGTGGGTTCAGAAGAAGGATAAAAAAGTTTATTGGATATTATTGAGCGTGAGGTAAAATAGAGACAAGAGTTCCGCTGCAGCTGAATCAAGAATGACAAATACGTAACCGAGTTCTTTTTTAGGCATAGCTTGACTCTGGTGTTGGCCCGAAGCAATTAAGCAATTAATTAATTAATTTTTTTCTTGACCACAATAGGTTTCAGTTTTAAAAAAAAAAGGGACTCTGTTTAATGCATTGAACGATGCACTTTCTGAGAGCCAGTCTTTCTGCCAGAGAAAGGTGAAACCACAAAACAATGAACAAAGGAATCATCTCAGAATTAAAGGGCAAATGAAAAAATACAATTTCCTCGACCATTACTAGGATTCTTGCCACCAAATGAAGAGACAACAGGTTACTCTAATTTTTATATAATGTACAAGCCACAAGAGACCAAGGAAGCAGATGTTCACAAAACTTAAAGTAGGAGAGGAGATTTCCGATTGCCAGTGTGGATCTGAGCACTTATTGCAGCCTTGCCCAAATCTTTTAGTTCTAAGAAAGTCAATCTGAGCAAAGGATACTCCTCTTACCCAAAAACTGAATGGCACACTCGAAGACCGGACCCTCACAGCAGACTTTGTGCTAGCCACTGGTCTACAAATTCGATATAATTAGCCGGTATTGCGAGAACGCAAAGAAAACAAAGAAGATAGCACCCACACCTCACCGCCTTTTCTTGCGTCAGATATAACAGTGTCCAACATGCAGGAAGACCTGCCAGGTTGGTATGGAAGCATCAATACACAAAGAAAAAGATTTGTGTGTCAGTAGATTTTCAGAAGGACCTAGCGCTTTTTAAGTTGTCTAAGTGAAGACGCTTCCTTAAAAGAGGCAATTACATGTGCGAGGGCTCAAAATCAAAATTGGATTGCACGATTGGATGTTCCAGATATAATCACCTCTGATCAAGAACGGCAATTCACCACCGAACTCTGAATTAAGCTTCACAAAATTGTGGGTGTCGGCCAGAAAATTACCCCAGGTTTCCCCAGGCGAATAGCATGGTGGAGAGGTTTCACCGCCGCCTGAAGGCTGCTTGAGTGAGCCTCGTAGGATAGGAGAACATATAGTCTTTCTACTAAGTATTAGATCCACCTGGAAAGAGGACCTGGATGCATCTCTTCACTTACGGAAAACATATCAGACTGCCATGTGACTTTCTGCCACTTCTCTACGAAGAGAGATCAGTACCCGACAACACCTTCGTGCAAGACCTGCAGAACAACCTCAGAAAACTCACACATTCAGCCCAACATCACATAGCTCGATGCCTCTTATGTTTCTAGAGATTTACAATCTTCCAAACAAGAATACATCCACCACGAAGCTCACTGTTGGCCTATGATACGATCTTATGATGGTCCCTTCCCTGTGCCTACTGTATCTGATACACACAGACATTTTATGCAATGCGAATCAGTCATCTCTTTTGATCGACTCAAGCTTGCCTATTTTTCAACTCTATAGAACTTTCCCTTTAATCCTCGACCCGTGTCTTTTTTTTTTTTAACCTGATAACTCTCTTCCATACTGCACCCACCTTCCAAACAAAGTCAGGCAAGACGGTGCAAAAATCTGCAAGATACACGACAATTTTAACATTTCTGCACCAGCACAGGCTTTACTGTTCTCATTACTATTGCTTTTCTCTTCCTTTTTTGTTTATTAGTTGTTTTTTTTTTCTTTTTCTTTACGTGCTTGTGAAGAAAATAATATTTTCTGTCAATACCTCTAATGTCAATTGAAAGAAGAAAAAAAGAAAAAATAATCGCCTGAACCCATTTCCCCACTCGTCCATTTTAAAGGAAATTAAGCACACATCGGGATGATCTTTTTTTTTACTTCAAAGCAAAAAGCAGTTATAACTTTTTCCTGTAAACTTAAATTTTCAGCATACATAAATATTCTTTAATTATGCGTGTGTACTGAATTCTAATCACATATCAAATTCATTCTTCCATAATTACCTTCAACTTCAATTGCACATCTATGAACGAAAATTAACCGAGCTAAAGAACCTCTGCTTCATTGGTTATTCTAAGACCTTTTGTCAAAGTAATACATGTGGAGCTGTTTTGTATGCTTGAAAAATTAGACATCGATGGGAAAGATCTGAGAGTAATTAGAAATTTATACTGGGACCAGACTGTATCTGTAAGAATTGAAGGAGAACATAATGATTTCAAACCATCAATCAAAAGAAGTGTGAGGCAGAGATGTGTAATGTCTCCTGATCTTTTTAACCTATTTAGTGAATTAATCTAGAATGAAACTTCTAGATAATGTAGTTTTAGAGAGTGGATCTATCTTTGTTTGTAAAGAAAATGGAATGTATGGCCATCTCAAAGAAATCCTCCAACCTCAAGTGCAATCTCGTTAGCAAAGGCGAACAAATCAAACAAGCTACAAAATTCAAACATCTAGGTTACCTGATAACATCAGATGGCAGATGCACAAGTGAAATAAGTTAAAGAATAGCCATGGCTAAAATTACATTCCAAAAAATGAAACCAATACTGGCAGATAGAAAACATAATAGGAGTAATTAAAAACACTATGGTAACATTATGGTCAGTACTTTTGTATGGTAGTGAGTGTTGGACAATAAACAAAGAAATAGAGAAAAAACTAGAAGCAGTAGAGATGTGGTTTATCAGAGGGTTTAGAACACTTAGCAATCACTAGAAAGATTGAAGGCAAACGCATTAGTGGTAGACAGAGAATAACTTTTATTGAAAACCTTAAGTCATGGGCAATAGGCAAGGGTAGTAATAACAACTTTATAAGGTTAACTGAGAAAAGGTATGAGTGGAGGAACATGATCGCCAATGTCTGTTCCAGACAAGGTATCTGATAATGATGAGTACCGGTATTTACAAGCAAACGCTGAAGTGAGTACCCCGGTATTTTAAAGAAGTGAACAAAAATTGTTTCCACAACTAAGAAATGATTTTTTTTTATTTTATTATGTTAGAATAGCCAACGGCGCATAAATAAAGAGATCAAAATGTATTGAATAAATAAATATAACGTGTAAAAAGTTTTCAGTTCAACCGATAACTGGATTTTGTGAATCAAGAAAAAAAAAAAAAAAAAGACCAGGAACAAGAACAAAACTGAGATTTTATGATGAGCCGATTTTTATTAACTTTGGTTTTCTTAATTTATTTTTTCCAGTTGTTTCCTATCTCCTCCTCACTTCCGCCCCTGCCACCCTCTTCCCCTTTCCCCCCACTCCTAACGTAACCTCTTCTAGTAATCAACTTTTTCAGTATTACCATCATCTTCATTACAATGAACACCGTTGCCGTCATCGCTCAATCTATCCATCACCGTTATCATCACTACCAATATCACCATGATCACCATCATAATCATCATCTTTGACTTCATGAAGCTATACCTCATCATTGCCATCAACCTTCTCACCATCAACATCAACTCCACCATCATTCTCATCAGCAGCATTTTTCATTATCATTTATCAACATCAGCATGGTTATTATCATCATCGCTGTGTCGTCATGAACCTTTTCATCATCATTACCAATCGAAAGAGATCTCACATCTTCAAATCAGAGTAAAACTGCTAAGTTTAAATTCTTTAAAAAAAAAAAAAAAAAAAAAAAAAGAAAAGAAAAATCCTCAGGATATTAATAAAGTCTTCACTCTTACATAAAATAAGTTTCTTGCAAAAAAAAAAAAAAAGAAAAAGATACTCAGATGTTTTAGCTTAAGAAACACACCGCAAAAAGAAACGCTAAAGGTCATCAAAGTAATTTTGTGAAGCCAGTATCGTTTTCATCCTTGGTTGAATAATTTTTCAAGCCAAGGAAGACAATCCGTTATTCTTCAGATTACTTTAATAAGTATATTTGGCAATTTAATGGTCTCCCTTGTTCTAAAATTCAGTGTTTAATTCAACTAAAAGGCTTTTCCATGGTACGATTTTCTTACAACCTACAGTACATTTTTTTTTCTCCCGGTTACTTTTTCTACAAATGATTTTGTATATTTTTTTGCGTTTGAGCCCTGTTAATTTTTTTTTCACTGCATTTTTATCAATGTACACATGAGTCGACATATTTGAACATATATATTTGTAGTCTGCATAAATAATTACTTTCAAATATGTCGTGTACATTGATACAAATGCAGTGAAAAAAAATATAACTGGGCTCAAACGTAAAAAATATTCAAAATCATTAATTTGTAATAATAGTAACCGGGAGGAAAAAAAAATATATATATATTGTTTCCCTGCTGTTCAAAAACTATTTTTCTTTTTTTCTCTCTCTCTCTCTCACTATATATATATATGTATATATATATATATCTTTCTCATTTTTTCTCTTTGTAGCAGGCAGATTCCAATTCGAGCCAAAATCGCCTCGTGATGAGGGTTCAAAAACTTGATATCCCATAATAAGGGGTGGATGTACACACCCCAAAACAAACAACCGTCCACTTTCCTACCTCTTGTGCCTCTCCTCTCTGTTTATGCTATTCTTCATATGCTCTCTATCTCTCTCTCTCTGTCTCTCTATCATAGACAAAATATCATTGAGCCTTCCACCCCTTGGCAATGTATTTTGATATCAAGCATACTTCACCCTACTATACTTTTTTAATATTACAGAACAACACAGTAGAGGAAACCCAAGACAAGACAAAAGTCTTTTAAGGCTTGGCCTGTCAAAACAAAAATGTGGGTCATTAAAAGAGGGTCACAAGATAATTATGTAACGAAATCTAATGAAAAACAAACTACCAGTTCTTTGGGCAGGAAAAGAAGAATTTGCCGTATTATTTCTGATTTTAAAAGCAGTACCAACATTGTATTCATGGAAATGGGAAAGCCCTAAGGCTGCCTGTGCGCCAAATTCTAATTCACCCTACAGTGTAATGTGTTACATCGTATCATGGAAAGCGGCCATTTATCTTCTCTCCATCACATCCTTATAGAAGGAAAAAAAAAATCTGAATAAATTTTTTTGCTGGTTTTTTTTTTTGTTTGGAAATCTCAAAATTTAGAAAAAAGAAATGATTTACGCACATTTTTTCCCTCAAGGGTTGATGATGTATGCACTCTCATAAACAAAAAACCAAACAAATAACACACTTTTTCATAATAATCAAATGGAAAAAAAAACAAAAAAAAAAAACCAAACCAAACACACGCAGAGTTTCAACACCAGTAGATATCTTTATATTGCTTTATTATATCATTGTTATCATATTTAATTATTATCATATGTTCTATATATTTAACATAATAACAGTGACAATAATAGTGAGTAAGGCAGAAGAGAGAAGTGACAACTGTATATATTATTGGTATAAATAACAGAATTGCGATGAATAACTATATACATATATAATTGCATAATGTAATACATGTATATGGATAGAGCAGCTAATCAAGGCCTAAGAATAAAAGGGTTTAATCTTGTATAAACTATTATAGGAAATACCCCCAGGCCTTAAAAATCTTTATTGTTTTCATAATGTAATGGAATGTAGATTTTGATAACAGAGTCAGTTAAAAATATTCAACAAGCAAGTCTGTACAATTCCTTCATCGTAAAAGATTATCATCCAGATCTTGGGAATTCTAATTACTTAGACATATATCAATAGCATACTGTATGTAGTAATTCTCGTATCCATATGAATTAGAAAAAGGAATTCTTTTAAGATAAATCCCACTGGAAAAAGAAAAAATATGAAATTTCTTTAAGCAAAGCTTATTTTAACCACAGGAGTTATTGAAAAGAAAAGGCAAGTAGGGTATCAACATGGGTTATATGAGACAGAAAGTATTTATCGGAGTTTATTGTATCAAGATTCCACTGATTAGTATTTCTCACTTTGCGGCAAGTTCTTGTCATAGAGAAAAAGCAAAAAGGTACTGGTTGCCTCATCAGTGGAAAAAACTTTGAAATTAGTTGTGCTTATTTACATTTTCTACTCCAGAGGCTTTCGAAGGAACCAGTCCTCACTTCAAGAAGGCACAAACAGACACTAGGTCTGAAACTTTGGAATTCAATGCTTTGTCATTAAGCACCGCCAGAAAAGCAGTGGGCAGCACACAAAGAGACAGTCATAGGTTCTAAGGTCATGTAGTAACCTTGAGTGGTAAGAAAACCAAAAACATCAAATCTTGTGGGATAACAAAAGATAACACAAAATAAATAATCCTGATATAAATAAAATGCATAAATATATCATATATGTCTACACATTGGGAATGGTATCTCAACATGAGTATGCATATTTCTGATCCAATTCAAAACCAATGCAGGTACTCTAAGTTTATAAGATCAATATGAGATTTGCCACTAAGTCTGTCTGCCTAAAAAAATCTTGAATATATTCAAGGCAGATCAAGTGAAGAAAACTGTGCCATGGAATATATGCTTTCTAACAAGTAATCAACTCTCTCATTAGGACTCTCAAACTATCCTTTTCTTTTTTTTTACAGTGAGATCCAATCGTTATTTTTCTCATGTCCTTAGTTATGAAAACACTATAAAATTTGTATTATTATCCTACTTCCAATAAAGGTACAAGGAGGTATTTGTAGATTTTTAAGTGGTTGTACAGATATACTGAAACATGTAATTTGCCTACGTGAAAGTTTGTGCCAGTAAAAAGAGGGCATCACGCTGCAGTATTGTTAACAAATATTTACCAATTTTAATGCTGGCCGCTTCTCTCTCTCGACTCTCCTCCCCATTCCTTCTCCCCCCTCCTCTGCTTTTTGTTTGAAAACCAAAGCCAGCATGAGAATATTCGCCTTCCTTAAACAAAACCAAACAAAAAAACTTGATATTGCACAAGGTTTTATATTAACATCAGTTTATAGCTGTCTCAGGTGATACTTAGAAGATAAAAATAAAGAATTGGAAAGTTCTTAAACAGTAACCAGAAAAAAAAAAATGAGAACAGAAAACATACAATAATTGCTGTATGATAATTACAAACAAGTGTGAGCAAGAAATATGATCGCATAGCAAACCTACAATATTCTTTTTTGCAAACTCAATTCAATACTTAGAGGTTCATTGAACTCTTCTGAATTTGCTAGCAACATTTTGGTCCTCTCAGGCAGTAGGGAGAAGAGGTGCCTCTCACATGTTTGAGGAGAAGTCCATGTTTGAGAAAGGGGCATTTTCCTCACTATTCTAGTGTATGAAACTTTTTCAAGTAAAAATCCATTTTTGTGCACAATTATGAAGACTTTGTGATGTAACAGGCTGTAGTAGACTATTTATTTTATTTAGAAAGAGGACGAGGCCTGGCTATTTCTATTAGCATTGATATATTTTTAGTCTTATTATATGCTGTAGAATCTTGATCATCATTATGACTGATAAAATAACTTGTTCTCTAGGTAACAATGATTTATAAACATTGTTCACACGAATTAACTCAACATTTTCGAAAATGGATGGATCTCATTTTGTCACAATACCTTCAATATAGTTTGTGACTGTTCAGTTTCAATATTATTCATCATTTGTCTATTTCCTCTTCAACACTTTTCAAATGATATAATATTTCAGGCAGTTCTACGCTTGACTATTTCTGTAATTTGTCTGTCAACAAATTGTACTTGAGATGAACCTCAATCAAATGCTCACAATCAGCCAAAACTAATACATGCCAAATCCTAGTAAAAGGTCTCAGAAGCAAATTTTAAACAGTGGCATTCCTGTGTGAGAATGAAAGCGGCAAAGAGGATGTAAAGCCCTTTATAGCAACTGATCCATCCATCATACTAGGAGCAGTCCTCACTCTACCCTTTCTCTGTTATGTAGGAGCACAAAACATTTCATATCGTGTTGAAACCTACAAATCTTAAAATTAATGCAACATTTTTAAAATGGCAGTTCATATAAAACATTTCTCGCCCAACACAATATCAACAATCTCAAAGATACTGCTTTAGTATGCAAAACAAGAAGCCTGGATTTAACAAGAGACAAAGCTACAAGAGGAAAGAATTCCATTAGACATTGTTTATTTGTAGCTTGTGTGTGACAGCAAAGTAAAAAAGTTAAGTGAGTCCCATGTTTGGCCCAAGCATCAGGGAACCAGGAATAGGCTCCTGAATGTTGTTGGCATACAACATTCTGACCATTGCTTTTCTTGCCACCTTTACTTTCACATTTGCCTGTGCTAGTAAAACCCACTCTAAGTATTTAAAACACAGCAAGTTTCTGCGGTGATTTTCTGCCTTGATCGCTAATATCTGATGCTGCTGACAAGATTGCACAAAATTACAATAATCCTACACTTGAAATATTTTAAGTTCAAGTAGGCCTTATTTATGCTTCATAAGCATAAAACTTCACTTTTCATTAATGGTTCCCACCAATATTACTCAGTAATTTGAATTATAGTAGAAAGTTATCGTAAATGATTGATAATACTGATAGCATTACAAACAAAACCAATTTTTTTTTATCATCAAGGAATCATTTAAAAAGAGAGGATTAGGTATAAAAAGTCATAAATTGAATTCCCCAAAAGTATAAAATAACCTAAAATTTAGTAAGCTGAGTATACTCTTTGAGGCATTGAACTGAGGAAAAAACCCCAAAAAAATCCCAATAAACAAACAAAAAAAAAAACCGCATTTAGTCCTGTTTTTGTTTTTTTTTTTTTTACTTTTTTCTTGGAGGGAGACGTAGTACAACGCTAGCTAACAATTTTTATTCGCCCTTACAAATAAACAAAAAAGTTATAAAAAAAAAAGAAAAATTAACTATAAATGTAGTGTGAAGATTACAAACCTGAACATATAAGGGCAAATTGAGAATCAGGAAAGACTGGTTTATGAATTCTGTGACCTGAAAATCCATTTTCTTTTGAAATAAATTTAACTAAAATATTGACGTGTTATGGTTTATCATTCAAAGTTAAATTGTTACATATAATGACATCTTTTCTTTGCAACTGAAAAAAGAAAAACCTTTGAAAAACTGAGGAGGTGTTAAAAGTGCATCTCCAAACATGAGTAAACGTCAATCATTATTCCAAAACTGCAAAGATTTTAGACCTTTTTCTTCAAAATGCATTAATAAAGCTTTCCAAAACTGGATGAAGTAACGTAGAGATGATCTACAAAAAACCTCCCAATGTCCAACTTCTGCAAAAGGACAACACAGTCAGGTACCTGCACCATTGGTCGATTGGTCGGGGTATTTCTTTTTCTTTTTTTGACATCATTTTCTCTTTAATTTTTTAGTTTTTATGTCATGAGAATAGTCTAAATTAGTTGGAAAATGCATTTCAAATATTTTAAACCATTATAACAGCCTGATACGTCTTATTGTAGGATTTGCAATGGTGAAAATTGAATAGAGCTATGTGGATTCTTAGTAGAGATATGGAGTATCAGTGGAAAAAAAATTCTTCAAATAAATAAAAACAGCAGAAAGTTCTATTTTTTTTTCTCAAAAGCAACATCTGACTCACTCAGGCTAGTCTCGAATCATATGCTTTGGCTTTTATAGTTTCTTTTCATTTCTTTAAAAATGCACCAATTGTCTATTTACACACGTATATAGTTAGTCACACTCTGGCAAACATTTAAGACATCTTTATATGGTCTTGTTTTTTTATAATGACATAATCAGAAAGGATATGAGGCTTATCAAATGAACACAGTACCCTTTTGTTTTTGCTGTCATTAGATAAAATGAAGGTATGCACATGCAAACATATGTGTATTATTTTATGATTACAACCCATCAATTTTACTGCATATAAAATATATTTATTTTTACACTTGTCTTTGCATTGTTTAAATGTACACATATTGTATAATTTGCTGTTATATAACTTTTGAACAAAACAGTATTTAAATACAGTGTCATCAAATTATTACATGTATACTGTATTTTGTTGCTGATTTGAGGCAATCAAGGCTTTTAAATTGAAAATATAGCGATTAATTATTTTCTGAATTTCATGTCTACAGATTCCAAAAAATGGAATATAAATGAAGTCTGGGCTATATATCTTTTCCTGTAAATACGCTGCGATAGTGAGTCTAATTCCATTATCATAAGTGATTAATCTCCATTGTTTTAATTGGAGTTAACATATGGAGCAACTCTCCCCATCTTAATGTGCTTATATTCAAACATTTCAGCTGAGCATTAATAATTTTTTGGACCTCTCTTCTTCTTCCTTCTCTCATCCCTCCCTCCCCTCCCCCCCAAAATTAAAAAAGAAACCCCCAAAAACTGCCCACACGCTCTTCTCTTTTTCTCTATTTACCTTTATATCTGCTATCTTCTATTTATAAAATAAAACAAAATGACTTTCATTCTCAATTCATTAAAATGAATCATCCTCCCACCAAGACGGCTATAACACTCAAGCAAAAAACCCAAAAAATATTTAACTGTCAGGCTCCTCTACCATCTCTGGAAACTCATCCTCAGCCACAGTTTCTCCTCCTTCCATCATTCTCTTCTCCCAGAAGGCTGCCCGTGCAGAGATACATCCGGCCTTGATCCTAGTGCCACCAACTGCACCGCTAGGTGACCCTACCACTCCTCCACCCCCGCTGCCATCAGTCTCAAGGGCATCAAGATTAATGTCAGAAGTTGCCCGGCGCACTATCAGTCTTGGCTGCGAGGGACGAGGTGATTTAGTTTGGCCAGGGGATGTGCCTGATGTTTTGATGACAGGTGATAATGGTGATGATGATGAAGATGACTGAGGTGGAGAGGGAGCTTGGCTAGTGCTTTCTGCAGCAGACAATTGCTGGCTTGATAAATTAATTCCCTCTTCCTTTTGAAGATTCTGTGATTGCTGTTGTTGTTGCTGTTGCCGTTCGTGTAAGAAGAGTTTATGTTGGCGTTTCCAATACTCTGGGTCTCTCTCTGGGTAAATGAGAACTGGATCTTTTCCATCATCTACCTCAAGGTAAGATCCATCTTCAATCAAGCTGCGGCGTCGCTGTTCCTTCTCCGGTTGCTGCTGCTTCTGCTGTGTGGGTACATGACGGAGAGACACCATAGATGCATTACTGTCAGACTTATCTGTTTGCATAGAGGGTGATGAAGGTGATGAGGAGGACAAGTTCAGCTTCAATGATGATGATGACAGTTTTTGATTTGACGGGGTAGTTGTTTGGGATATGGATAAAGGGGATCTGCTTGCAAAATCTGAAGAGGACATTGCCGATGCGATTGATGGAGGTAACGATGACAGGCTTGGTTGATTACTGGATTTTAATTTTTCTAATTGTTGTTTGGACACACTCCTTGCAGTGATACTGTGAACCTGTAGAAATAAGAAAATAGTCCTTTATAGCTTACCAAGCATTATAATTTAAATCCTAATAGCTTAACATTATTTAAAGACTTGATATTTTATTAGGCCTTTTTATATTTTAAAGATAATCTTACAGACACCAAAAAGTCAATCTGCACTGTTTAAAAATATAGTAAATATAAGAAAGATGGCAAGGACATTACTTAAAGCTCAAAGATAGGTAACATTAATTAAAATATTCAAATACATCAATGAATTGTGAATCATCATTGCAACATCTTTGAACACACAAAAGAAAATTGGTCATAATTTTGCAACTCTAGATGCATAAGAAATTAATATAAACAAAAGACTGCCCTAAAAAAAACGCATATGGAGAATTTAATTTTGCTCCTCTCCTCACTCTCCTGTCACCCCTTACTGAACTTAATCTCTTTGTTGCACGAATAAAAACAAGAACATGCAATAGTATTTGAAAATAGGGAGTGCTCAGGTGCAAAGGGAAAAAAAAGAAAAGAAAGACTCAAGCAAAACTTTTAAAATGAACGTGCTTCAACAATGACGTGACAAACCAATAGATCATACTACCAGAGTTCCAAGGTAAAAGACATTTGGATAAAATTAAACTAAAAAGTGAGCGACTGTTTGCCATAAGACAAATTCTTAAAAGTATGAATTAGGAAGACCTCTTCTAAAACTACTTGACAAAATAATGCATTCAAGTGTCAGTGCTTGGTACCAAACAATAAAATATCATGCTCCAATCATAAGTGGGAACAGATTTCACTCACATCAATAAGCCAATTCCTTGTTATTTTTAAAGTAACTTTCAATTTGACCATACAGCTTATCTGGTGTTGAATTATTCATATTTGCACGTTTAATCACATCATTATTATTGTAAAAGGTTTTATATGATGATTTCAATACCTCAGCAAATAAATCTAATTTTCCGCATATGGCTCTTAATTCACTGCTTAAAAGCATTACATTCACTGCTATGTTAAGGACAAAGATTTTGTATACTTTGGCAAAATACGAAACAGGTGAAAGGATTAGTAGGATGACTGAAAAGAAACAAAGCATTTATATAAAGTTGCGTTGCTAAACAAAGGTAGTATCACATTAATAGTTTCACTAAATATTTAAAAATAGTTAAAGTATAGTTATGTAAAGATAAAAAAATCAATAAAAATGGGGGGAAAAGTGTTAAAGGGTGCACAAAGACTAGGAAGAGATTTTATGCCACAACGAGCATTATGAATATTGTCAGTATGATGGTTTTTTTTTTTTTTTTTAATTATATCCATTTCATGCATGATGATCATCACTGTATAATTAGATCACTGTATGATAGCCATAAGTAGCAAACAGAGGAGTCTGCTGAAATACCAGCATGATGGAACACTGTCTCTAATATCCTTCTTCCATTTTGAAAGTTGGAAAAAACCCCATAGCCAACCACAAATATTACAAATAAAAAATGTAAATTCAATATCAATAGCATGAACATTTTTTTTCTTCATTGATGCTGTGATTACAACTTGTGCAATAAAAAAAACCTAATAAGTTTTTTTTGTGTGCGTTACAAATAATCACTGATGAGGATGAGGAAAAATTCTTTCCACCAAGCTTCTGCTAAAAAGACAAACTAAGAAAAGAAGAGACAGACAAAAAAGTCGAAACTATTAATTAATCACCATAACATTTTTAGTTTCGTTATCTTTCTGTTCTTTAAAAGCTTTTTTGTATCAATCTATCAACAAAATAATAGTGCTGAAAAGTTATTAATGAACATTTACTTGTGAACATTATGTAACTTTGACAAACTGTCCAGATATAAACAGAGTGCTTTCCACCATGCTGCTATCCGTGGGATATGAAAAGCAAGAAGGTAAATGCAGTCGACGTTTTGAATTAGCCAAACTATGGTATAATGATCCACACACAACAGGAACACAATAGTTAAGTGATAACAATAGAACATCAGCTAAGATACTGTAAATATTGAGATTCTACTTACATCTCCATGCTTTGCCACCTGAAACCATAGATGTTAACAAACATCCAAGAGCATATATTATGGTGATTATACATCAGAGAAAGATTTTGCATTAAACGTAACAGATCTAGTCAAGATAGGCTGAAGGAAAAGGAAAAGGTAGGGGAGGAAGGGGTGAGCAAAGACATACATAGAAAGAGAGAGAGAGAGAGAGAGAGAGAGAGAGACATACAGAGAGAGAGTGAGAGAGAGGGGGAGAAAAAAAAGGAAAGGTAAATGAAAAAGAGAGGAAAGAAAGGAAGGATGGAGGGGGAGAGAGAGAGAGAGAGACAGAGAGAGAGAGAGAGAGAGAGCGAGAGAGAGAGAGAGAGAGACAGACAGACAGACAAAAAGAAGGTAAGTCAGGAGAGAGAGGGAAGGGAGGGAAAAAGACAAGTGAGAAAGAAAAAAAGAGATAGAGAGAAAGGAGAGAGATGGAAAGGAACAAGAGAGAGAAGCAAGGAAGGAGAGGGAGGGATGGGATGGAATGAGAGAGAGGAAAGATACAGAAAGAGAGAGAGTGTGAGAGAGAGGTAGAGTCAGAGATATGAAGTTATAATGAAGTTATAGCAAATTAAGCTCAGAGCTGTCATGAGCCTGTACTGATTGTATAAGCAAAAATTAATTATCAAGCTTGAAGCTCTGGGCATGCACAGCCCCGCATGCAACAATAACATGTTTGATATACTTGTCACACACACAATTTAATATGATTTGACAAGAATTTAAAATTTATGAATTCCTCATTATGGTAAATGAGGGCTAAAAGGTATGTTTTCTAGTTTAACACTTCAAGCTGTCTCCTTTTTTCCCCCCCTCTTCCATATTGATGCCTTCTAAATCTTCAAGCTGAAGATTCAAGAGTAAAAAGCTACAAATGGTCTATATAAAAAAAATTATTTAAAAGCGCTAATTAATGCCACAAAAAATAAGACAAAAAATATCAAAATAATAGTAGTAGAAGCAGTAGTAATAGTAGTATAGTAGTAGTAGTAGTAGTAGTAGTAGTAGTAGTAGTAGTAGTAGTAGTAGTAGTAGTAGTAGAAGTAGAGATGGCAGTGGCGGCAGCAGTAGCAGAAGCAGTTAAATTTGAAAGTAATGTTTTCTATGATCAAAATATAATTTAAGCAATGGTATTTTTATCAACACTATTATTTCTCTGCTGTATATTGAGATTATCAATACCTATTAAAAATGATTATTTGTGAAAATGTTGCAATGGCATCTCACTGAGATTTAATTTTGAAATATTTTTTTATCCTGATTTTACTCTGAACAACGCTTAAAAAAAAAAAACACAAAAAAACCCATTGCTAATCATTGCAGAAAGCTCTCCTGGTATTGTTAGCTTTCCCTTAAATTCACTAATACTTTTAAAAAATTATCATAGAGAGGATTTTTATCCTTATTAAAACCCTGACTCAAAAGATAGATGACTAATTTTTATTGAACAGCAACATTTTATCCCATGTTATGCAGAATTAGAGCTAAAAAAATGGCTTTCATAAAGGCTAGGGAAGATGACAAACTATCTGAACAAATTTTTAAATAAAAGACATATAGGTATTTAATATATTTGACAGCTTTTGACCTAAAGATTGCTAGATTTATGAATCATCCTGCAGCTGGTGAAAGCATTAACTCAAGCGAATATTCATTTTGATGAACAATCTAACAAACTCTTTATGTCATGCAATTAAATCCACATTCAGTCTATTTTTATATTCTTCCTACAGCTTTTTATTCTACATTTTGTTCTTGTGTGAACATGCAAAACAAAAATGAATAAATAAACTAATTAATTGATTAAGAAATACTTCCATAATATAAATACTTATATAAAAAGAATAACAGATATTTTAACTGATATATATTCTTTACTTATTACTTAACGCAACACCTGCCAAAGTCATTATTCCTCATTCAGTTTTCAATTAGCACATAAAACCCGCAAGAACCTTATGAAGCAGAGCATGGTTTTGACTGATTGAAAGAAGGTTCTCGTGACGCAGTGTGCTGCTACTAGTATGCTTTGAATGGATATGAAGTTCAACTGCTGAGTTTTGCTGAAGTAAAAAAAAAAAAAATTTTGCTCTCTTAATTTCTTAACCATCAACATAGTACAAACATCTGGTGACCTCCATGTCTTGTATAATACCTGAGCTCAATACAAAACTTTCATATCATCAACACAATGGCTCACCCTTTTGAAATTTCCATCTCCAAGCATATCATCTTTCTGGCTAGAAAAGAGTGCCTTGAGGCGATTTACTGATGGCAATTCAACATTTCCATCTGTGTTGAATTCTGTGCGGCTCTCAGGCACTTCTGCTTCACTAGTGGTGCCTATCATGTGCACAGGCAGCGGCCGTTCTCTCGGTGGTGGGTGGCTCAGAGGGGTAGAAGTTTGGGAAGGTGAGGATGGCACAGGACTGTTGCTCACATCAGTCACCTGGATTTCAACTTCTGGAGTCTGGGAGAGTAAGACACCAGATCGTGACAATGAGATCATAGCTCTGCCTTCAGCCAAAGAGCCTGTCTATGTGGAGTAAAGGGAGAGAAGGGAGTGTAGTGGTTGAGGAAAGAGAGAGAGAGAGAGAGAGAGAGAGAGTTGAGAGCAAGACAGACAAACAAACTAACAAACAGGCAGGCAGAGGCAGACAGACAAAATAAATAAGACACAGAATGAGGAATTCTTAACATGCAAACTACTAACAGAGAGCATCAAGTAATATTAAATGATAGGCTTGATGCCATTATTTAAAGGACCAATAGTGGTGATGCTACAAAAATGATGACAACCAAACAACAGTTTGCTTCAGCACAGCAACTAATGAATTGGATGTAGAGTTTTGAAAAATAAATATGGAGATAAATATACAAACCCCACGAATCATAATGGTGAAAAAAGTGTCATGGTTTTGCTGAATGGAACAAAAATCTTGGATGAAGTTAAAAAAACAATATTAAAAAAAGATTCTTGGAAAGGAAAAGCACCAACTCTCAATCTACAATACACAAACCTTATTCACAATCTCAGCTTGAGGAGAAAAAGGGTCAAGGGTCACAGACCACTTCTTCTTTTGCTGCTGCTGTTGTTGCTGCTGTTGTGGGTGAAGTCCTACATCAAAGTCCCTGGCATAACGGCCTTTGACCCGAGAGGGTGAAAGTACTTGCCCGTCATCAGTTTCCCCTGTTCCTCCCCCAAGTGAACTGGTACTGGAGGAGACAGAGCTTGCCAGAGAGGCAGAGTTCTCTCCCCCAGCTAGAGAGCCTCCCTGACCGCTGTCAAAGGATATATTGTTAATGTTGGTGGTGGCTATGTGGTGACGATGAAGGGGTGAAGCAGATAAAATGTTGCTACCACTACTGCTGCTTCTAATGTTTTGTGGGAAACTGACCTCGGATTTGAATTTTTCTCGTTCAGACAGTTTTGTTCGTCCCTCCCAACTGGAAGTTTCCTCATCAACCAAACTTTCCACATTGTTATTATTATTGATATTTTCAGTGTTTCCATCTTTCCCACCCACAGACATGCTGAAGGTAGATGTAACTGGTGCTGCTTTTGCCTTGGCCACAGTCGGTAAAGGAAAGTCCTCGAGCTCATCTGGCAAGTCTAGTTCTATTGAAGGACCAGTATGGTCAATCTCTTCACTTGAAACACCAGGCTTGCCCGAGTCAGGTAGTGCACTCAAGCTTGGATCAGCAGTTTCCAGTTTGAGTATTTCCTCTGCTGCAGCTAAAAGATCTTTTGAAACTGTTGGTGACCTTTGAACTGCATCATCATTACTGAGAGGGATGCCAGCCTAGAGTTACAATGAAACAGAAAACAGAAGATTTAATAACAGCCTTAGTTTATTGGAACCTTTCTAGTTGTCTCTCACAAGATAATCACCTCATAGATTCTTTCAAACATAAGTAATTAATATCCTTATTTCAGAGAAAAACTCATGAAGTTGGAAAAAAATTCCAAGCAAATCATTCATATAAAGCATAAACACTTGCCATAAAATAGTAAAAATCCCAGCTGCTTTGTGAATATAAACTGTCAAAACCATCTGTAAGAAAATCTTTTCTGTTTTAAAATCATGACTAATTGTAGGTGTGATTTGTTGTTTTTTGTTTTGCCATTTTTAAAGTTTATATTATAGGCTTCTAATGAAAAAAAAAAGTTTTGAATAACAATAAGGGTAATGAATAATTCTTATATCTACAATTCAAAATAATCTTTAAGAAACAGACAAAGGAATTTGGTACTCCAGCATGCAAGAAAATATGAAATTATCTGTAATACAAATTCTGTCCCTGAAATTATACCTGAAATTATATATGTATATATATATATATATATATATAAACACATTCTCAAAGGTGTTATTCTAAATGAAGTATTCATAAATGCGTCCTGTACATATTGTCATGACATCATGAAGTGGTTAGTGCAAAGCAGAGCAAGCAAAAAATGCCAAGATTCTAAAGCAAGCAAGCGAGAACAATTTAGGTCTAACTTGACAAAGACAAAAGTTAAAATGATAATCCCTTCTTAATGGGAAGTTGACTTTTCATGGAGATAAAAACTAAGATTATAGTAAGCTATTACAGTTTAAGATTTTGCTGTCGCTATAATTGTTTGATTAAGTTATATTAAATCTTAACTTCTAAAGCAGTAGGTTTTTTTTCCCCTTAAACTTTTTAGGTTTTTTCCCATGAGGAAAATTACAGGTTGTTATTATTATTATTATTATTATTATTATTTTTTTTTTTTTTTTTTTTTTGGGGGGGGGG
>BLXT01003748.1:1958670-1970160 GCA_019648995.1 Plakobranchus ocellatus | reverse complement strand
ACAAATTAAGTTAAAAACTATTTTCTTTCTTCTTGAAACTTCAGGTAATTTCTACAGATGTAAAGAACTTTAAAAGCCTTGCCAAAGTTCTAGTTTGTTGTAAAGTTCACAATAGCCTGAAGAACTTTATGATGCAAGGCACAGCTTTTACTGGTTGAAATAGGGTTTCATGATGCTGGATGCTGGATGCGGTTTCGACTGGATAAGGAATTAAAACTACTGCCACTCTTTGGAAAAATATAATTTTGTACAAAGACATGAGTTGAACAAGAAGATTAAAAGATGACAAAGCTTTAAAGATTAAAATTAAGCTAAAGTGGTTTGAGCATTCCAAGCTTGATTAAATATACCATAATAAGCTTAATTTCAATGTCTCTCTCATGTGCAGATAAAAGATGGCATCACTGGCTGTTGCTCTTGTTTTTTTCTACATACTGATCTATGGGCATGTGCGTTAGATCCTCGTGCTTAAAACATTAATTGACAAAGTAAAAATCAGACATTTCAAAACAGTTTACTTAAAAATGTTCATTGAACAAAGTGACATCCAGATATTTCACCACGGTTTGAGGATTTGTCAATCTTTATGTAAGATTGTAAGAATCACCCAGGAATTAAGGTGGGCGAGCAGAACATAAACAACTTAAGATATGCAGACGACACAGTGCTAATAGCTGAAAACAAAGAAGACCTGCAAAAACTTCTAAATATCGTTGAAGAAGAAAGCAGAAAGAAAGGGTTAGAACTGAACAGTAAAAAGACAGAAGTGATGGTAATAAGTCGCAAACAAGAATCCCCAAAATGTGATATATTCATCAATAAAGTAAAACTCAAACAAACAGAAAATTTAAAATATCTAGGAACAATAATTTCAATTGATGGCAAAACAAACAGAGAAATATCAGCAAGAACTGCTCAGGCAAAGATCAACTTTCAAAAGATGAAAACAATCCTGACAAATAAACACATCTCCATCGAAACGAGGAAAAGAGCCCTCCAGTGCTACATAGAACCTGTTCTAATGTATGGATGCGAAGCATGGACAATCTCAAAGCAAATTCAAAATAAACTAGAAGCAACAGAAATTTGGTTCCTTAGAAGAGTGCTCCGGATACCTTGGACCGCAAAGAAAACAAATGAGAGAGTTCTGAATGAAGCTAATAAAAGAAGATCACTGGTCAGAACTATAAGGAAACGTCAAGCCACCTTTCTGGGCCACGTGATGAGAAGAGGAAAACTGGAATATTTGGTAACAACAGGAAAGTTTGAAGGAAAAAGAAGCAGAGGAAGACAAAGGGAGAAGATAATGGATGGACTGGCCACATGGCTTGGACCAGGAAAAGTGTCAGATATACTGGCCGCCGTCAAAGATAGGGATTTGTGGAGGGACATGATCGCCAACGCTTACAAGCAAGGCACTTGATGATGATGATGTAAGATTGGGCATAGAGGTTAAGTCTGCTATAGTTTGTTTTTGATTATATACATATTCTAACAGTTACTTTCTCCAAAAAAAAAAAAATTAACCCCCGCTGTTTCAAAAAACAAAGACCACTTTTTTTTTAAACTTCAATAACTCCATTGGAGTTATACTAATATGGTTTCTTTTGAATAAATATTTTTTTTAAAACCCAGAATAACTACAATTCAAGCCATTGGTGAAAAGATATAATCATGTATTGCTTAAAACTACCACTAGCTATCTAGAGCTTTGCTGCCTACCTTTGTAAGGATGGCAAAATCAATGACCTACTCAAGATTTTTGGCTAAAATCTTTACTTTGTTGAATTTAAGTACACTAATGTATATGATTTTACTCCAGATCATCTACATTCATTTTGCAAAAGAGCTACTGATATGAAAAACATTGCCTTTTCAAAGTGTTGTGACAATAATGTAAATGTTAAAAAAAAAAATGAGACAGATATTTGAAAAAAAAAAAAATACCCCAGAGTTCTTGCAGTGTGTTTTATATTTGACTCTTTCTTTCCCTATGCCTGAAATCTCTTAGTTTCATTTTTTTGTACAAATAAAGGTACAAAACTTAATCCCTTCACTGCTACACATTCTCCGTTGCTATATCTATTTAGACATTCTTAATTTTAGTTTTTAGAGTCAAGATCTAGTGTTGTTTAGACCAGATGTCTAGATCCTATGAATAAAATTAGATCTAGATTTTACTTTGATCTAGATCACAAAAACATGCACATGGCCATTGCTGTTCTTTTACAAATTCACATATCCACACTTAATAAAACACAACTTGAAAGTTCTGTAGTCCTTGATACATATATATATATATATATATATATATATATACACACATTTGTGTGCGTTTTTTGATGTGTTGTTATTTAAATCCATAGAGCAAGCAAAGAAGCAGAGCACCATACAAGCTGGGCAGAGTTTCAAGTTTAAAGTTGCAAAGGTTAAGACTGCCACAAACAAGCACACTGCATGCATCTATCAAAGGGTGCGTTTGTTAACTGTGCCATTACGAAAAGATAATGAAGGGGAGGGGTAGAGATGCATGAAGTGATTATACAGGATGGCTGGTGAAGAATTGTACATAGTTTTTGGATTATGGCAACCAACCAGTACAGTCCACGGTTGAACCTACCAGTGTTACTCCTCCTTCTCCTACTCTTCCTCCACCTTTTTCTTCTCCTCCCCTGTCAGTGTTCAATTCATTCCACAGGTTCCTGTTGTTGATAGCCCAGTCCTTGCCATAAGCGGCAAAGGATGGGAGGGAAACTTCCAGAGATGCCAGTCTATCATCAACATCATCCAGTGTGTGTGTCATTTTTGTCACCTATTGATTTTGCCGCCAGTGGCCATTGTTATGGTGCAGTGATTGTAATTATTTTTGTTGTTGTAAGTAGTTGTGGTTGTGGAGTAAGGTAGTTTGGAATTCATTGCGCAAGAATTGGAATATTTTTTCAATTAATTTTTTGAAATTATAAAGATGTGAGATGTGTTGTAATTCAATGCAGTTGAAATGTTTGTCATTTCATGGAATATTGGTGGGGTTTGTTTGTTAGTTGTTTTTGTATGTGTAGCATAGGTAGACGTCAAAGGTCAATTTGATACAATTATTTCCATTCATGACGATGGTGAAGTTAATGATGATGTTTCCAATGTAGCAGGTGATCCAGATGTCATAGATGTCCGAGTCACGAGTGCAGCAATTGAAAAGGTGTCATAGGTGGTGATGGTGATGATAGCAAAGGAGGTTCATTTTAAAAAAAAACCGGGGTAAGCAGGGGGAATGTCGGTGGTGGGAGAACATGAAAAAAATTGAAAGCAAAATAAAACATAAAAAAGTTAAGTTGTAAAGCTAAACAAAGGAAAAAAAAGAAATGAAAAGAAGTGAAATTACTTGTGGCCAAAAACAAAAAGTGCTGAAAATTGAAAAATTTAAGATAAAAAATTGAGACATTTTTACCACTCCTAACTTATGTGCCTTTTAGGCACTGTTGCTTATCTAAGGAAGAGCCACATCTGTCAGTATCAATAGGCACACTTCAAAAAATGTTATAACTTTATATCTATTACAGTATTAGCTTTCTATAATTCCCTATAAAATTAATGGCAGTTTGGAAGAAAAATGACATGTATATCAATATCTTCCTCAAGTAAAGAGATAGTTAACATCTTACTGTATATTATCTAGCTATGAATGGTAAACCATCCATTGGTAACTGAAGAAACAATAAAATGTCAATAATTTCCTTGCCCCACAACATAAAAGTTAGCTAAGGATGTGGCACCAGCCTATTTAGTGTTAGTATAAACAGAACAACTACTGACAAAGCTGACTAGAATGCTAACAAGCTCATGGATGCTCAGCTGTGAAATCACTGACTATTTCTAAACTATTGATGCTTATTGTTATTCAATACTGACAAGACAACATTAAAATTAGCACTAGGGAAAAAGGCGCAAAGGGAAGATACTTGCATAGTTACAAACAATGTTTAAAAAATAATGTATTAAAAATCTTAAGTTCTCAAATGAAAATAAAAAAACGCATGAGGAAAGTATATTATTAAGAGGAAGAGAGCAATACTACAAATACAAGGGAAGTAAAAATTAATCACACCTCAGAAAATAAAGGAAAACTAAACGAATTACAGAGGAATTTTTTTTACCATCAATGTGATTTGAGGATTTCACAGAAAAATCTAATATAATTGCCTTGCATTTAATATTAATTCAATAAAATTATACCTCTAGTTTAAAAAGAAAAATCTGATTCCTTTACTTGATGAAGAATTGTCTGGACCTAGGGATGAACTTGCTTGGCTACAAACAACTAAGATTGTTTTTTAAATGTAGTTGATATTTTGTTAAACAAGTAGTACAAAAAAAAAAAAAAAAACAAACAAACATTAATATATAAAACAAGAGGGTAAAACCTCTAAGAACAAAATATATGGAAGCTTGCAAAGAAAGTCTAAAATAACACAGAACACATATTGAAAGTACTGTCCAATCTCAACCCACCTTCTGAGCATCTTGCTCCATCTTCTCAGCCTCTTCCTCCACTCTTCTCTGTGTAAGTGCCACTCTCCGGTCCAGGTGGTTCAGATTGAGCTCATTCTCGCGCTCTTGCATGGCAGTTCTGGGTGAGGGGTCTGCGGTCAGCGAAAGGGGTAGCACATCTATCAGATCAGATGCTGCCTCAGATGCAGATGTGTCACCAGCCCGGGACATCTGACCAGGAGGTGACATGCATCCATCTAATTGGTGTCCAGTTTGTAGGTTATTGGGGGAAGAGGATAGTGCTTGTCGTGCAGACAATAACAAGGGGGAGGATGTTGGTGTGGATGGTGACAGCTTGTTATTGGCAACATTGTAGGACCGCCGCTTGTATATACCAGAGATATCAGAATCAGAGTCTGATGCAGCTGAGGTTGTCACTGAGGATATAAGTTGTCTTCTGGGTGGAAGCTCTGAAATAGTTCCCAATGATAAACTTAAAGTCAGCAGAGCCTGGCTGCCACACATTTTGTCAATAAAGGTTTTGAAATCCCAAGAAAATCTTTCATTTCATTTCTCAGGTGACAAAAATTTATTACCTAGTATTGTTCTCATGTTATGCCTTCACAATCAAGCATTTTGGTAATTAATATTTAAATTCTATCAATCTCTGAATAATTATTCTGCTTCTTATCAAGCCGCTTTAAGTTGATATGAAAGTGCTGGAGAGAAAGAAAGAAAGAGTGAGAGACGGAGAGAGAGGGAAAGAGAGGCAGTAAGAAAAAAGAAAGCAATACATGAATTAGGTGAATGAAGCAGTATATATATATCTTATCCCAAAATATTTTTTAAAACTCCACCTGACCAAGATTTTGACAAATCTGCTTTAAATCTCCTGAAAAAAAGAGAATTTCTCTTAAAACTCTTAGCCTTGTTAAGGTAAATTGATTCCTAATCACTCAAAAAGACCCAGTCAATTCCCCTGACCTGAGCGAGGCTCCACAATAACCTGCGCTGAGAGCCTCTCTGTTCCAGCAACGTTTCGAGCTGATACAGTATATTCAGCATCATCATCCATTGTGGCATAATCAATTGTGAGGATGTAGTCACGGTTGCCAAACTTTTCTGCAAAAATCAAAAAGAATCTGATTATTCCAAAACTTTTTTTAAAAGTTAACAATAAGAATGCATGTAAAGGAAGATCTATGTTATTTTCACAGATAAATAATCCATGTTAAACTTGTGAAAGAGAAGGGAAATGATATAAGAAAAAAGTAAGAATGGTATGGAAATGCTCAATTACCACAAACAAGGAAGAAAATTACAAAGTTTCGCTAAATAATCTCACCAATTCTACAGGCTCGAGATGGTTTCAGCAGTTGACCGTCCTTGAACCAGGTCACTCGCGGTTGAGGATAACCTTTGACCTTTATCCTGAACTTAACACTCTCGCCCTCTGAAACCTCAACATCCTTGAGTCCCTTCAAAAACTCAGGCTTCTTCAGCTCTTGCTTGTTGTCTGAAAAGCAACCAAAATTAACACAGAATTGAGATATACTGTCTTTTGTCAAATAAGAGTTTTCTTTTTGAATATATATTATCCAAAAGCTCAAAATAAAGCTTTAAAGCTTTATATTATGAAGTCTTTTGTGGTATTTGTGTAATAATAATATAGCTATGTAGATATGAAGATTTAGAATAATTCCCTCACAAATCTTCATTTATGGATGCCAGAAAAAAAGTTTAAAGCAAATTGAAAAATCCTTTCATAAAATAGAAATTGAAATGAATTACACGGAAAGACTCTCTAACAGGAGTTTATAGGCAAAAAAATGATTTAAACATCTGAAAAAAATATCACACTGTTGCGGAAATCCTTTTAGGAAAAAAAAATTAGCTTGCTACAGAAAATAGACAAATTCAAATCCTTGAGCTCAACATAGATTTTTCTGTCAACACTTTTTGATGTGTGCTCACACTGATTACCATTACTTTTTAGAAAATATTCTTTTCCCCAGAAAATACAGGAAATATGTGTTGTCAAGATATGGAAAAAAAATCAAAGTAGGATAATTCTTTAAATCTTTCAAATGACTTACTTTACACCCGCCTGAACTTTTTATGTTGAATCTTGTATGATAGTTGAGTATGATAATGTAAAGATGTTTAAGCAAATCACACATTTATTCATTCATTTTTGGATGTTTGACTTAAATAAATTTGAGGCAATGTGATAAGAAAATTTTGCTTTGACTTGAGCCCCCCGATCCTTTCTCTCCCTCAAAAGGTCATATAGAAAAAAAAAACCTTAAAAACCAGCTGAATCATATTGCACAGCCTTTTTTAACTGAATGCTTTTTCTGCTCTCTGCCTACTAAGGTACTTTTTTAGTTTTTGTAGCCTTTCCACTCAGATCTCTAAAATCTTTCCTTTCTGGTAAAGCAATCCTTTTTTTGCTTGTGGTTTGTTCTTTTTTCAACTTATAACAGTCTTGTCATAAGAACATGTTTAAGACTACACAGTCTAAACTTTAAATTTGGTATCAAGCTTTCACAACCCAAATTTCAACATCTGTTTAGCAAGCGGTTGATTGCAATCATTTCCTCACACTTTGCCACCATTTCACCTAACACAGCCAAACTTGATTATAAAAGAAAAACTTCTTCGATTGAAAAATCAACCATTTTCATTTCAAAGTTAAGGAAAAAGTAAAAGATGACTAAACTAAGTAAAAAAAAAGTACAGTGTCATACAATTTATACAGGTAGGAGCCCAAAGAACCATGTGTTGTTGCATGCCATCATTTTTCAAGAAACTTGGTATTGTGTGGTAGTTTGTCATTCATGTCCATGCTCTTCTTTACTTCTTTGACACTAAAAATGTCATAACCATGCACAAATGCAGTTGAAGAATTTTCTTTTTAATTTGCTAAAAATTTATATCTCTTGCAGCTTCATATATAACAGCAATCATTACTTTCAAACCTCATTTCACTATAGCATTGATTGACCACTGACCTTTTACTGTGACGACTAAGTACTGTATAGCCTTCCCCTTGTCACTGAGGGCAATACACATATATTGGCCCGCCTGCTTCCGCCCAACATGGTGCACAGTACACCAGTATCTAATAAAAATACACAAATTAGGATTTTCATGAAAGGTTAGGTATCACAAAAACATTATGATATCATGCATAGTCATGTGAAAAAGTAATAATTGTTTTGATGATGGAAAAGAAAAGTGTTTTAAATAAAAATAAGAGCAAGAAGGGGTAGATATAACTGTTGGTAGAGATTACAGAAGATGTAACCACAGATCAGCAGGAGCAATAGCACTAATGTTGGAAGTTGTAGTAGGTCGTGGTGGTGGTGGAGGTACTGGCAGTGGTGGTGGCAGCGGTGGCAGTGGCAATGGTGGTGATGGAAGTAGTGATAGTTATAGTAGCAATTGGAGTGCAAGAGAGCAATAGCTGCATAAATAGTAATAATCCTAGTAACTAGCATAATGCTGGTGTAGTAATCAGACCTTCTGAAAAGTTTTATTTTACAGGAAGAAAACAAAATTAATCCACATACTTGTCCCCTGAATTTCCCATCTCGACTTCCTCTCCTTCCTCAAGCTCCTCAACCTCCTCTCCTTCACGATACCAGAATACATCTGAAAAAACAAAGACAAACAATGTAAGCTTTTCGCTCTAGAGTGACTTCAACAATGTTAAACTTCACATTCATAATCATTTCAATTAAATTAAACTATTTTGGGCTATTTTCATAAACATATCTTTAAAGTTAATATGAATTAATTCCAACACTCTTGTTCATGTTTATATAAGCAAAACAACCAAAAAACAACTTATTTTAATGCAGATACAGTAATGAGCCGCTAATGGCTTTAAAATCTCATAGAAAAACTTGCATATGCCGTAAATAGTATTATAATGACATTCAGACCTAAAAATTTACAGAAACTCTCAGTACACCTAACTCATACCCTAATCACTCCTTCATCTCCCTTGAAAGTATTAACCTAAAAACCACATGAAAAAAAATTGATAAAATTAAGCCAAGCAATGAAAATACTGTGAGGTCTTACCAAAAGGCTGAGTGCCAGTAACACGGCAAGTAAATTGAGCCTGCTCTCCCTCCTGCACAGACACACTCTCTGGTGGAATCAAAAACCTGGGGTCATCACCTTCTGCAGGGATCAGGTCATACAGAAGCTTCACCTCTGGCTTAACTGGCTGTACTATCGGGCCGGGCACATCTTCCACTAATTGCTCTAGATGGTTGTCATTGTCTACAGAAAGTTACACAAAACATAGAATCACACAAAAGAGTGGAAAAATGATGATTTACATTGTAAGGATATAAAACTCTTGACAAAGTTTTGAAGATTTCAAGTAAACATCATTTTGAGGGTCTTATGAGATTCACTTTAATATAGACTTTCACAGTTACATGGAATAGATGAACTGAGAGGTTTTTTAAATATCATCCCCCAAAAGACAAAAGCTGAAGAAAGCAAAAAGGTTAAAGATAATTCTTTGTGTGAAGGTACTTCTTGTTTCTTTTCACAGTCCTAAGAACAATGCTACTTCTTTGAAATTCAAGCCATGGTTTGAAAAGTTTTAAATTTCCAACATAATTTAAAGCAAAGAAAATGGCTTTTGTTAAGTTGAATCCAATTACACAAAGGATGGGCAAGAGAGAGATTGATATGCAGATCAGAAAATAAGAATATTGTTGGGAGAAAGTAAGACCATGTAACAAAAACATAGATCTTTTGTACTTTCTAAATAATATGAGATCATAATTCCAAAACTATATATGGCTTTCGCTTACCTGTGGAATTTTCTTGCAAGCCAGAAACAAATATATCATTTTTTCTCCCCCTACTGCCTCTGCGCTTCCTGCCTGCCCTAAGTCTCCGCCCTGCTATTCTAGCCAACTCCTTGGATGTATCAGCGTAGAATGAATGTTCATCATCATCATCATCATTATCCTCCTCCTCATCATCATCTGTGTTGTCCAGATCTGAGCGTGTGAGGAGATCCCCCTCTGAGAAGTCACTAAGCTGGTCAATGTCTCTGGAAGTAAGATGGTTCAGTGACAAAGAATGGAATTTGTTTCAGAAATCTTATCTTCACATAAATTGTTTCAATTGTCCTTGTATGCAACTCAACAAACATCGGTTTTAAGAGCCCAGACTGACCAAAAAAGAAATAAAGCAAATATTACCATTCAATTCAGAGCTTTCTCGACAAAAAACTCAGAATAATTTTACTGAATGGACCAAATGTTCTTTATTTTTTCATTACTGTGTGGGCAAGATAGTTGCAAGTATCTGCTCAAAATTGTGCAATGTGATAACCATTAAGGAAGTCAGTGCAAGGCGAGAGGTCGTGGCCCAGAAAAAATGGCTGGTTTCATATAAAATACAGGATGTCCCAGAAGTTGCGCACCATGTAGATTTTTATAAAAATACACATGAATATCAATTTTATTCATCATAATCATAAAAGATGCTCAAATTGTTCACCCTCTGCATTGATACATCCATCAATTCTCTTTAAAAAACTTTCTTTTACTTTTTTGAGGGTTTCAGTGGGGATCTTTTAACATTCGGTTATTATGGCATCTTTCAAATCATCAAGAGTGCATGGACGATTCTGGTAAACAACAGATTTAAGATGTCCTCAAAGGAAATAGTCAAGAAATGATAGATCTGGTGATCCGGGTGGCCACTCGAAAGGATCTCTTTGCCCAATCCATCTTCCTGGAAAAGATTCGGGTAGTTACTCACACAAATAGCAAAGTGTGCTATATGGTGTGCAACTTCTGGGACACCCTGTATAACTTTTATCATGGAAAACCAAAATTATAGCATAAAAGCAAGGATGCACATGGGTAAAATGATAACGTTGCTGGATTAATTTGGTAATTTCTTTATCGTTGTGATTGCAAAATTAGTAATCTACTGACAATGAATACAAAAGGTATTAGTAGAGACTGACCTGTTGCCAACCTTAGGCAGGAAGTCATCCTCTGGTCTAGGCACCATCATATAGACAGGACCATCCTGGTCTAGTCTGCCCACCTTCTTTTTCCCCAGGTTGTCATATGCAGACACACCCTTACCCTGAAATGTCACCATAATCTAATTCATTGCCAGCACACACATACTTATCTGTAACACCTTATAACAGATAGTTCTGACTGAAACATTATTACCTGAGTCTCAAAACCTTACAAAGTTCACAATAAGCACAAGGCTTAATACATTCTCTCTATAATTTGTTTTCTGCATCAATTCTTTTTCTCTCCAAAAATAGTAAATTTGATTCTATTTATAACACAAGAACAAAAAGATAATGCTCTGATTTTCGCCTACTTCTTATTTTAAAATTTGAAATCCATTCAATTAAAAAGCATCAACAGAACTACTGTCCCGTTTTATTAAAACTTAATGTTCTTGATTTCATTCTTAAATCTTTTGCTTCTTCTCTTTAACTGCACTTATCAGTGTGTTTCTTCATAAAATCTTCTCACTGTATTCACCTTAAATATCCAATTCTTTCTCCATTTTCCGTGTCCTCCTTCCCCGTCCTCTTCTTCATCCTCCTCCTCCTGCTCAAGCTCTTCCTCTGTCTCCTCTGGGATGATTGCCAAATTCATGGATAAAAGGTCAGGGTCAATCTCGTTTGAAGTGAAATCAATGTTTTCAAACTGGGAGAAATCTGGGAGAACTGGCTCTGCGTTGTACACTCGATCAAAAACAGAATACCTTGGGAAAAAGCAGAAACTCATTATTAATACATAAATTCTGATAGAAATTACAAAAAAAAGTTTTGAGAAAATGGTTTTAAAATGTTGCCTTTCCAATTTCAACCCTTTTCTGGCCATTATTATTTCACCTTAGTGAATATTGCCTGTAGAAGAGTCCCTTTTCTGGCCTTTATTATTTCATCTTAGTGGATATTGCCCATGGAAGAGTCCCTTTTCTGGC
>BLXT01003748.1:1808308-1824475 GCA_019648995.1 Plakobranchus ocellatus | reverse complement strand
TAAAAAAAAAAAAAAAAAAAGCAACTCTCCATAACACAAGTTATAGCTCATTCTTATCTTTGTTAATTAAAGAATAGGATGGGTCCAGGCCTACAAAGCATTGACAAATGACACTGTGGCTCAGCACAACAAAAATTCAGCTTTGCACTGCTCGTCTAAAAGTGCTGTCATTCTTGTTGCATCAAAAATTTTATACAAAGACTAGTTTAAATCTATGGCTGCATTTACACTATGAAATTTATATCTTAGCAATTCCATAAAATGTTGATATGAAAGCTTGTTTCCTTGCAAAGGTTTTTTTTTTTCTTTTTTCAAATTTTGTTCGTGTTTTTGCCATTATACGTAATATTTCTTTGAAAATGTGCAATATTGATAGAATACAGTTATAAAGGCCAAATTTTAAATCAATAATTTGCATCGAAAAGTATTAGCCCAAAGTACTTGAAATACAGAAAAACAAAGAGCTGAAAGAGAAGACAGATCTACGGGCCTAGGCCTATTTATATAATTTTAGTTACAACTCTTCTGAGCAACAATGGCCAGTTTAAACAATTTTGCTAAATAATAATAGTGAAAAGTTTCAAAAGGCATCACAATCCCTTTTTTTTATTTTTAAATTTAAATAGAGAGAAGAGGAATGAAACCCCCAGATTTTTGCATCATAATCTTCAGCACCACAATTGTAATGATTGAGCTCTCCATCATCATCATCATCATCATTGCCACAACATAATCATTCTTAGGCCTACTGGTATATAACTTTTAACTTTTATGGCAATCATGTCACAGGAGATGGGGGGTTCTCAAACATTATTTTTTCAAATATTGTGAACATTTGCAAATGTTTTGCTCATAACTCAAAATATTGATGTCGATGGCAGGCACACTAAATCTCTGAAGTGTCCATTGGCTTAGATGCTTCAGAAGTTTGATCTGCCCACTGTAGATAAATTATGCTAAAGACAATGACACAAAATCCACATTTTTGTGGCTCAGTTTTCAAGCATCTACACACACAGTATACATGTGCCGTCGTTATACAGCCCACTTAATGCTGTTTTGGTTAAGCAAGGCCTACTAGACCTAGATCTAATCATCAGTCATGCTTACATTTACAAGTATGAGATGTGATGAACCCAATGCAATTACTCTAAAAACTTGTTAAAACCAAAAAGATACATGTATTTCATATATATATATATATATATACAATAAAAAGCCTTGTGTTTTTGCTTCACAAATGAAGACAATCTTTTTTCACTATTTTTAGCACTTACTTTGTGGGCGAAACAGTAGGGAATGGCCTTACATTGAGCACATACATGCATTTTACTGGAATAGTTTTTAACAAACTACTGTGCAATATTGTGGGTCAAAAATTGCTCACCATGTGAATAGTGTATGCATACCAGCAACAAAGGACAGCAAGGGTTAAAGCTTAGTAGGTGTTGTTTTTTTTCTGGAGCATGATCAAATTGGACAAAAGCGTAATGGTAAAGCAGACCAAAGTCAGATCTCCTCCTCATCATGAGATATTTTGTTAACAGAGAACAAATTAATGAATAAAGTAAGGCTGGTTGTTGATTTTAAGTACATATATATATCGTACTTTATTGTAGAGATAAAAAGAAAAATGAAACAAAGAAAGCAAATCAAGCAACGTTTGTAAGACATTCATCAAATGGAATTGAAGTTCAAGAGGTAAAATGTAATGAACAAAGATTATTTGAATTGCATTGTACTTATTAGTTATAATAGAAATCAAGGAACTTAAAAATCTCACTATCTATTTTCACAGAAAAAACATTTTATTTCTCCTTACACGATTACAGCAATTAAAACACACTAACTGGTATGAATTGTAAAGGATCTTCAGAAAATTAGAGAACTTTTACTAACCAAGAAATGCAGATTCCACAATTCTTTATTTTTCTCTAAAAGCTACCTTGACTAAAACCAGTATGATTTCTAAAATTTTTCTTAAAAGTTTCCCAGCCCCCCAAAAGTTATGCTAAATCAAATTTTGTAATTGGTTACCAGGAACAAATTTTGAACTCACATATTTGCAGAAAAAATTCATTTGGGATTTGTTCTGTCTGTTTGAGGCTTAAGGTACTTTTGGTGCATTTTGAGTTAAAATAACACATTAAATTAAAGCTTCTAAAAGTTTTCTAAAGTCAGCTATAAGTCAATCAGGTAAACTTTGATTAAAACATACTCATCTAGTTTTAATGAACAATGAAGAGCATGTAGCCAAATCGATTATGTTGAGGAAAAACTATCAATATCAATGGAATGTGCTCCAAAACATTCACCACTCTGCATTTCCTCCCAAAGCTACAAGAGTTCAAGCAAATTCACATTATCCTGATCTATTCCTTCATCATAGCTGTTGTCTTCCTTTTCCTCTCTTCACATATAACTCATCTACTTTATTCACATCTAAGGGAAAACCTCATGACTAACCTCATCCTGTCCTCTAAACTAGCTTTTTCTCCTAAAATCTCTCACTGATGCTTCAGACTTCTCATAATCGAACTTCACATCTTCCTCATCATCACCTGCCAATTTGCCATCAACTACTCCCAAATTAATGTTTTTAATAACTCCTCATACACAACTATCTCCAAATTTGAGTTGCATGCTGAGTTCAGAGAATCTCCATTCTTGAATGATGCATTTTCAAGACATCATTTCGAAGCAAGCAATATCATGAAACTGCTATCTATGAAACAGTTTGCTTAAATAGATTTCAAGATAGCTTGGGAGAATCAAAAAATATTTTTAAAGGGCAAACAAATAAACATGTTTAAAAGCCATTTTGATTTATTTCCCGTCATATTCACAAATTTTCCAAACGAAGGAAGTAAATCCACTTAAGCAATCTATTACATTTTATAAGCTTTCGATGGTCTGAAATATTTTTAAAATTTAATTTCTGAAGATGACCACAGCCATGCTGCCTCAAACTATTTATATTATGATACCCTTGATCTCTAGGCTGTCCACCCTTCCTATGTATTTTGCAAGGGGGCTATGAATAGATTAGGTTTCTCCACTTTATCTAGAGCATTTCATTACGGGAATCCCTTTGATTGCTAGATAAGTAGCTTGAAGGCCTCTTCATTTACTGGCTTTCTTGGTTTGCGGTGTAGAAGAGTATGTATATTTCTAGACTCATATGATATATCTAAAAAGATATTGTATTACTTTAGAAAGTTAAGGTTTTCACAGATGCATCAATACCTGTAACCAGATTGGCAGGTTGCTTTTTTAAACAACTTGTATAAAAACTACCATGGTCAGAGGAAAATTAAAGAAAGATGTCATCATTGTTAAAAAAAAATGTTTCAGAGCATTTCATTTGCAGATATTCATTAATCTATATTGTTAGCCTGTTGTTTAAAAAACAAACAAACAAACAAAAAAAAAAATGCAATGAAAGATCCTGTCCTAAAAATAGTTAACAGTCAATTCTGCAAACAAACCCGAGTACCTTATGCCTCACACCGACAGAATGAGCAAATCTCTCTCTCTCTTTTGGCTATCTAAATAAAAAAATATGAAGTGTCTTTCTGGCAAATAGGGACTTTGGAATCAGAGGTTTGATATGCCTGCCATTGATATATATATATATATATATATATTTATGTATAACAGAGCTGCCAATCTGCAGCTTCAGAAGTTTTATACCCCCATTTGCTTAAATTTCACAAAGCACTTCAGTAGTACTAGTATTAAGTACTAACTTATGCCACAAAAAAAAGACAAAACCTATGGGCCCTTGAGACAACGATTGAAATTAGGGTAAAAAGCAAATATGATTAAAAGCTACAAGACACTCTTTTTTAATTTAAAACCAGTAATATTTTGAAGCAAAAAATTCCAGAAACAGAAAGAAAAATAAGAGGACATATTGATGTAAATGGAATCAAAGAAAAACATTTTTTTTTTACTTGTAAAATAAAAAAAAAAATTTTTCTAACCCTTAACCCTCTTTTCTTGATGCTTACTAAGCAACAACATAAACACATAACATGGCAAAAGCAATATTTAATATAAGAGACATCTACTTAGAATCAACTGTCAAATCATGGTTTATTAATTTTATGATATTAACAAAGACACCATCTCTAAAATCAATCTTCAAAAAAGAAAGCCATAGAAATTTATCTGCAAATTACATATCCAAAAAAATAAAATCCTATAAAATCTGTAGTTTTGCACCAAGAGTAGAAAGAGAAAAGGCACTATTGATTTTTTATCAAAAAGATATTTTTTTAAAATCACAAATAATGACACAAAAAACCTGGAGATTACATTTACTAAAATGATAAATATCAAGAAGGCGTGTTTTAATTCATAAATATGCTTCCTCCCACCTTGCTTTTTCAGAATATTTAGGTGATATGAAATTCATATTCACTGCTTGAACTAAGACCTATCAGTGAAATAAATAAATCCTCTTTTCTGTTTATAAATTTCTATAATTAATTTTGTGCTTCTTTCTCTGCCACTAATTAATAATTAAAATGCTTCTTTCTCTGCTACTTATTGATTTGTGATGTGAAAATCAAAATAATGAAGCCTTTTTCATGGTCAATTTTTTTCTCACATTTTTCATGCATTGACATTAAGGCAATCTTGGCACCTTTCTTCGCTTCAACATTACAAAAAAAATTTTCTAATTTCTCACATTACATGCACCTGTAATGTACATGTATTTGACAAATAAAAAATACATGAAGCTGATTTCATTACCTTTGCTTTCATTTATAACTATTTTTTATTAGCAAAGACCAAAACTGTGAAACAGTGTTATTCTACTTAGGCCCAATTTAGATCAAGAAGACTAGAAGAGAGTGCTCATCCCCTAAGCAGCCTTTTTCTTGTTTCGATTTAAGTTGTCCCAGCCATTAATATGTAGACTTATTTATCTAAGTCTAAATTGCTCTCTAATGGCCTAGAAATTTGAACAAATAATCCGTCCATAGCCAGCCATGGTAAGAAAATTAATATATTTCTACTATTACCTACAGGACATAACTCTTATAACAACATGCTATAACAAATTTAAGAAACGACTATCAAACAAGAAAGTTTGAAAAAAAAAAATAAACCTTGGTAAAACATGATCCAAATTTTTTTCAGTTGTGGCCACAGCCAATACAACTTTTAACTATAGCTACAAAGTGCTTGTTTTCTTTTTTTTTTTTTTTTTTTTATATTTGAAAGCTTTAATATAGAATTGAAAAAAGTATTATTGCTATATTATCTCCACAAAAGTTCAACAAACTGAATAGTATCAATCACATTCTCAGAAAATTAAACACACAAAAAAAAAAGAAGACAACCATTCAATGATGACTAGCTAGACATTATTTTTTTTTCTTTTTTAAAAATTCAAATTGTACTTTTCCCATGAACTTTGGAACAATTGTTGCCTTCTTAAAACTGTATGCTCTCCAAATCTACACCATCACCAGAAGGGAAATTTTTAAAAATACAAACACAAAAATACCACCACCAAAGATTTATTTAAAACATTTCATACTCTTTAAATGCTGATAATGTTAATTAAGTCCTGGAATTAAATAACAACAAGTCTTAAATTGATTATAACACACACAAAAAAAGGAAGATGTCTTAGCTTATATCATTATCAGGGCAAGGATGAATTTTTTTTTCTATAATAGGTAGTAGTTTGGGTGCAATTTCAAAGAAGGTTTAAAACTAATTAATATTAACAATACTAATTCATTTCATTACTTTCTTTGGTTGGAAGACTGCTCCATACACTACTATACTGTGCTATGCATAGGCCCTTGCAAGGTATAGCACCAACACAGTTGCAGGCTAAATCTAGCATTCTCAATCAAATGTAGATGTCGGGCATCCTTTACTTTACTTACACTGAGTTCTACTGAAAATTAAGCTTGTTTTAGGCACTGGGTCTAGTAGTGATTGAAACTACCATAACTAATTTTTTAGCTTCTCATCTCATCTGATTACACATTGGCGTGCAGTATCAATTACCTGTACAAGACAATGTTTTCACAGCAAATCAGGGAAACTTCCTTTATGCTTATTCATTCTTCACAACCATTCCTGTTAATCCTAAAATATTTCATGAGCTTATAATCTGCAACAATTTAAACAAATTATTGTCAAGTAGATGTCCATTGCAATAGGCTGAATGACAAAGCTTCAGTTTAAAACAATTCACAGAGAGAGAATTCAGTAAATAAATCCTGCTTTCCAACAAAGTGATGTCGATTTATGTTGACTCCACTATCTATCAAATAAATGCAATGCTGTATTAGCATAAAGTAAAATATAACATTTTCAAACAATGACATAAAACTGATATTTATAACATGTATAATCATTTCTGAAGAACTGACATCAATCTACACAAATAAACATCCCGATACACTTCAATGTTGAACTATATAATATCCTTATCTTCAAAGGAATTTATATATTTCTTTTGGCCCCTGTCTTACAATTAGTTCCAAACTAAGCAAGAAATAACTTTGTTATGGCAAACAGAAAGTTTAAAAACAATCATATTAGAACAACATGACAAGATCAACAATATTAATCAGCATAATATGAAGATTTTTTTTTGACAAGACCCTTTTCATCCTCACATTACAAAACTGTGAAGGCTTTGCAGCTTATACACATTGTCAGTAAAAGTCTCTAACCTTAAAAGTCCAGGAATATAAATGGTGAACTATTTTTTTTCCTGTTCTCCAGCAATTGGCTATTTTACACTGTTCTTTCCAACTGCCCTGACAACAATGCTTCTCCTCAAGCCTAACTATTCTCTAGGCTCTTTACACTTTGCAACAAGCCAAGGAAGATCTCTACATTTATTTTCCGAAATGGCTTGCTTTCTTTTGAGCGCTATTGTTTGAAATAAAATATTCGTTTTCAAGACTAGATGGGGAAGCGGACAAAGTTCAATACAATTACAATGTATAAAACCAAATGGAGATCATTGATCTTCTTGTAGCTAATAAAAAGAACGACAGTCGATATTGAACATGTTACATGGTTTTTAGCATTCTAAAAAAATAATTTCTTCCATTTGTCATACCATTATTTTGCCAGACACAAGCTTTAGTTTTTTTTACTAGGATTGCAAATACAGGTTGAGTTGCATATGGGCGCAAAAAGGTTAGAGCTGTCTTTTTCAAAACCAGTCGTATTAGGCTGGAGAAATTTTTAAAAGACAACTAAAAAGTTTTCGTGCTACAATTTGACAAATGGGTGTTTAAGGTCTTGCAACCTATGCTGTAATGACATTTGAGTTTTGATGAAAAATTTTCCTGACAGACTTGCAAAGGTTAGTAACCCTCACCAACAACATATTTAAGTCACGGCCTAATATCTTGCTTCTGGTCATCTACCTTGGCTGGTGGATGTTGTGAGTGGCCTGTGCAGGGCGTGGTTTGTCATGTTGAGGTTGAGGTTTCTCGTGAAAAGCTTTCAAAGCCTGAGCAGAAAAGTCCTTATCTCCCTGCAAAGAAGAAGACAAAATCATAAAACCTGGCAAGCATTTCCAAATCTAGGTTCAAAGTGGACCAAAACCTATATCTAACTTTCCCCAAAGCTTCACTAATCTTGTTAATGCCATAATGAAGTTTACTTCATTATTCATGTTACTTTTAAAAAGTAGTATGTGCATAAAAAAATAAACATATACATAGTAAAGCTTAGGTAGAGAAGTTGTCCATCTAAAGCTGTTGTTGGTCACAGTTGACCCTCAGTGATGTTGCACTCAAATAGGGAATGCGATGCAAGCCCTACTGAAGTCACATCTCAGAAGCTTGTATTTGTTTTCTACATTTTTATTCTCTTATTTTACAAAAAGAGCTGCTGAATTTTTTTTGTTGTTTTAATTCTTTCTGCCTTTTCAATTTGATTCTTAACCTACACAAATTATAATTGGATGAAATCAAAACATACTGTGAGCTGCAGAGAGTGAAAGAAAAGGTTGAAATGAATAAGAAATTAGGCATAACTCATATTCGAATTTACTTGATTTTATTGCTTTTATTTTCTGTAGGATCACGCTCTATAAACAATAACTGTTTCATTGAACATCAAGCCCAAAACTTTTAGTCAATAAAAAAAAATTTTCTAAGAAAACCTCCTTCATTGCATTTGTGTCAATTATGATGAAATCTTGACATCCATATTTCTGCAGGTTAACATTACTGGTGGGTCAACCCATATTGCAAAAGAAAAAGAAAAACTAATTTCATGTACTAGATACTACAATTTTAATAATACTATTTGTCATGCAAAAAAAAATCAAGCATCTGTAATTCTTATTTTGCAGAAAATCAATAAATACACAGAGGATCTTAATTTCTCCCACCTTGGTCACAGCTCCAGAGACAAGTTGCGACTGGTGGTGCTTGTCTGTCTTTGGCGGGCTAGAAAAATTTGAAAAAAAAAATTACCAGGCTACTTTTTCTTACGACATATACATATCCTTTCTGTTTCCTGCATTTTAATTAATGGCCCATAAAATTATGTGCCAATATTTCTATGAAATTGTCATCCATCAAACTTTACTCCCACTTTAGATAAAAAATAATCAATGATTTAAAAGCTTGTTTTAGTTTGCCACGTCAACTTTTACACAGACAATTCATGCCAGAGAAGACTAGAAATAACAATCTTAACTGTAATTAACAAGGTCAGCTAAACTGTTAACATCTCTGGAAGTTTCCAGTGGTATCTCAAGCTTATCTGGTCTCTGTTACAATCTATAAACTTCCTATAATAAACAATGTTTTTGAACTAAAGCGTTCTAGACGTCCCTAGATCTAAAATAGGTGCACATAGCTAAAATATATTGCAGTGTTAAACTAAAATATGCCTAGCTGCAACCAATTTAACATTTGACTGATCATTAGGAGTAAACAAGGATACATCACAGTTCCAACTGTTCAGAATCTAGATCTTGACTCTATTCACAGCAAAACACCAAATTTATCAACAAGCTAGCAAATTTAGAGCGAATGCAGACTAAGATAATGTTTTGCAGGGCAATCCTAAGCTGAGGGAGATCAAAAGCTGAGCTTGTGACTACGAGGGACGTCCGAAAAGAAACAGGAAAAGGGGCATAATTCTTGAACCAATCCATATTTTTTTAATTCTGTAAACGGGAAACACCAATACAACAAATTAACTTTCACGGTGCACAGTTTCAGAACCATTGATGAACGCACTATTGAACACTACTGGTTCCAATATGGCTACCCCCATCAAAGAGTAGTCAAAGCTGGAGGTCAGAGCTGTTGTGCGTTTTTTGTTTTTGAAAGGAACAAAACCTTCTGAAATTCACAAACAAATAGCAGAAACATATGGTGAGGGTGCTATGTCAAGATCTAGAGTGTATCAATGGTGTACTTGGTTTGGGGAGGGCCGAACCAGTCTAGGTGATGAGCCAAAGTCTGGTCGCCCGAAAACATCGACCAATGAGGAGAACACAACTCGTGTTGACGAACTCATTAGATGTGACAGGAGGATGAAGATACGCGAAATTGCTTTGAAACTCAAAATTCCAAAGAGTACAGTTCATGAAATAGTCCATGACACTTTGGGATATCGGAAGGTGTCTGCAAGATGGGTTCCAAAAATGTTAACGGAGGATCACAAGCTTCAAAGGGTTGAAATTTCGCAACGCCTTCTGCAGCGATGCCAACAAGACAATGGAGATGAGGATACGACGCATATTGGTGTAGGGCCTGGTGGAGACTTTCAAGCAAACAATAACCTCTTTGACATTCTGATTACTGGTGATGAAACTTGGGTCCATCTGAATACCCCAGAGACAAAGCGCGACTCCATGACTTGGAAACATCCATCCTCTCCCGTCACCAAAAAGTTCAAAGTGCAGAGGTCCGCAGCTAAAGTGATGGCTACCGTGTTCTGGGATGCGAAAGGTGTGATCCTCTTAGACATTTTGCCACAGGGTCAGCGTATCAATGCTGCCCGATACTGCAGCACTCTTGACCGCCTTAAAGAAGCAATTCGTCGCAAAAGACCTGGGCTCTTGAGAAGGTGTGTTTTGCTTTAGCACGATAATGCAACCCCTCATTCAGCAAACCTTACACAGCAATGGCTGCAGCGCTACGGTTGGGAAATTCTTCCTCATCCTGCCCACAGTCCAGACCTGGCACCCTCTGACTTTCCTTTGTTTGGACCCTTGAAGCGCCATTTAGGAGGCATGGCTTTCGAGACAGAAGATGACCTCATCAGTGAATTGAGGAATTGGTTTGATAATCTTGACGTTGATATCTTTCGAGTGGGTATCAATTCGCTGCTGTCGCGCTGGCAAAAATGCACTGATCTCCATGGGGATTACGTTGAGAAGTAGTGAAAGAATGAACTTCAATCTGTGTGAGTTTCAAATTTATCTGATCAAAACTTTTTGAGTTATGCCCCTTTTCCTGTTTCTTTTCGGACATCCCTCGTACAATCTGAAACAAGCTTAAGAAGAGACAGGCTATGTAAAATGTAAAATGTGCTGTAAAATTTGATTGACTCAATGAAACATGAAAGTTTGTGAGAGTGTCAAGCAGTACGAGTTCAGACTACACATTTTGTCTGCTATTATTATTAAAATAAGAAAATACTCATTGCAATAAAAGAGTATTAGGTGTAATTCTCTCAAAATAATCAATTTTGACTTTATGTGTTTCATTAATGCCCTGATGGGCATATCTTAGCCAAAATGTATTCAACATATTTAATTTGGTAAAAATATTAAATTTTAATAACTGTGCTGTTATATGACATTTTTTTTATGACACCATGATGGCTGCTCATGCCTCAAATTGACTGAATGCATCACAGCAAGATGCCAACTTGAATATTAAGCTTTAGTAGTTTTAGAACCTGTCATTACAGTAATCTAAAAAACATTTCCTCATTACAGTAATCTAAAAGCATTTCAATATTAGATAAATTTACTGACAAAATGGAATTAGGCTGCCTCTTATTAAGAATTAAACAGTCATATCACCTAAAACTTTATTCACATTTTCATCAGCTGTAGTCTAAATGAGTTACACTAATATTTGATACCAGATGGTTTTGTGGGGCGCAAACAGACTAGAAGACAAGATTTCAGTAATCTACCAAAGCATTCACAGTTAAAAGCCGTAGTAGTTTACTGAAATCAATAGTACCTGGCAGCTCTGCACATTAACATTCTCTAAGTTTCATACACCAAGCTTTAGTTGACCAGTCACTGGGAGGGAGGGGGAGACAGTGAAGAAGAGAGAGAGCATACAACTATTTTTGTGCTGTAACATGCAGGCTTAAGGCATGGGTTGATCATTTACTGCACAGAGTGTGGCTGCTATTGATAATTATACAGTAAAGAGAGCATGAAAAAACAGTGGAAGTGGGGTTGTATCAATTTGTGATAGGGCACAACGCACATTGTGCACTTAATTTTTACACATGTAACCTAATATTCTTTTGCCCTCAAAGATCAAGGAAATGTAAAGAATTTAAAAGAAGAAAAAAAAACACCAAATAACCAGTTGATTCCTGATAGGCTGTACACTTAAATGATCCAGTCTTGCAATATCTTTTAATTGACATAAAGACTTGGGCAAACTTTTGTTTCATTTTTTTAGATCTATCAATTCACTGCCATGCAGCCAGTCACTACTTATCAATCATTTTTTCTCTACATTTCCTGACTACTCTACTTAAAATCACTCCTTACACATCACTTTTTTGTTTGTTCAGTCAGCATTACAGCATTGTGGAAACTTAGCTTAAAGGATCAACTATCTGCAATATATAGTAAGGATAAAATGAAATGTAGAACTTTTCCGGAAGTATTGGAATTATTTTTTACTGATCAGAAATATGAGAGAACAGGATCTATTCCACATATGTAAAACATAAAAAAGGTATATGACTGCACATTGATGATCCCAAAAATTAATGCACTCCTATAATACTGTTGCTCATTAATGTAATATGGTTATGCATTACACTTACAGCACCGAAATTATCCATGAAAAAAAAAAGAGACACAAAGCTTCTTCCACTCAACTCAATTATTTTCCCAAATGTATATCTCTAGACCTAAATATTTCAGTTTCAGATTCAAGATCTGCATTGCCATTCACAAAGGCGGCCAGAACAATGACCAGAACCTCAATCTTAATCTATATAATGTCAAGTCAATGGCTGACATTGGAAATTGCAATTTTCACTTTCTGTAGATAAGTTCAATCACAATGACATTTTTTTCATCATTGATTTAAGATTTCCATTTCAATTCATAAAAGTTAATATTTATGAATCGTGTTGTTCCATTTGATTTGTTAGAATTTAGCCAACAGTTTGCCTTTCTTTCTTTGTTTCTTTGTGTGTTTGTGGGGGAGGAGGTTATCCACTGAACTCGGCATATCAAGGACTTACCTTGCACCATATTCAACTTCCTCCTCTGCAGTCATCACAACAGTTTCAGGTTTTTCGCCTTCTTTCTTGTGCTGCACAACCCTCATCCCGCCTACTTTCACTAATTTAGGAGAGAAATGGACAAAAATTTTACTTCACATTTCAATTCAAATGCATAAAAAAATATATTAAGAACAAATTGTGCATTAAATTAAAAGAGTATAAAGCAAATTTATGTTTGCTGAATTGCAAGTACTTACAACTCAAGAACTTTGCCACTGTCATTACTTTTAAAATACATAAAGCAAAGTAAAACCTCAATGGATTCTATTTAATAATTAATACAAAGAAAAGATTTTCCATGCACCATGCTCCACTGAAAACATCCCCCCCTTAGAGAAGCTGGCACTCATTGAGACTGAGAAAAAAATGAACTGTGGGCACATTTATCAAAGAAATTTCTTCTGGTTTGGCACACTTTGGTAAAAGGACATGGCAAAGGTAGAGCGATTCATATTTAAGACTTGATTGCCCAATGAAACCAATGACTGAATTCACCTCATTTGAGGTGCTTATTGCTGTTTGAATCTCTGATCCTGGTAAAGGAGAACTATTTTGAAGAGCTTGAAAACAATGCCTTTTACTCCATATCAATGAATCTCAGCTTTCTAAATGTATGTCTTATGGTTTCACAAATTGTTTATATGGATATTTAATGTACATTTTCACATTCCTTACATTTTGCACGTAATTCTCTCAATCTTTGCTATTTTGTTTTAAACTGCAAGCCGTGCCAACAGCATTGTGGAGGTGGTAACTTCTTGTGATATATATACTTTGTGCTATGTTAAAGCTGAAAATTTATTACATCCATGGAAATCCTTTTAGAATCCTTTTGGCTCTAAAAAGTTTAATTCCTCAAAAAGTTTAATGGTCATAATTTGCATAGTTGTGCCTGGGATATACTTTAGGTCTTATGTTACTAGTCAGGCCAGTTTGCAGTGACAGGCTCAAATCTACTCACATTTCAGGGCAGATTCAAAATAAGTGTACCATTTTCTGTCTTTTTTTTTTCTTATTAGTTATATCAATGTTTATTTCAATTTCAGTTTCGAAGTCTGCTTATAGGGCCTAAAATTTTTCGGGGGGAGCTGCAGACTTGTAAATCTGAAAGTTTCACTTCTTTCAAATAAATAGTGTATTAGTGATGGTTTTAGAAATGTTAAAGGTACACTTACCTCTCAGCCAAATAAATGCTTGACTCAAAAATACTTTATAACTTATGCATCAGATTTAAATAGTAGGATGTTTGAAACTACCCAAAAACTTATTTTTAAGTTTGCTCTGCTTTTTTTTTGGACTTAGCAGTGTTTGAGTTTTGAACAATAACTCATCACTGTTGTTGTTGCTGGTTAGCAACAAATAAAAATAATGAAATCTCTTGCAATCCTTTACTATGTAGAGAGCTAAGTTATCATCGCTTGTTAACAATGCAAGCGTCATTCATACACAGGAATGCATTTACCAGATGAGAATTTTTTTTCAGATTCAATAGTTTTTTTTCTTTAGCCTCCACACGAATGTTATAAGCTTGCATTTTAGTTGGCGCACCACGACCCATAGTCGTCAAGCTACCTGGCGCAAGTCCCCAGCAGAGCAGGTCAGCATGATCTAGAAATATGCGCTTTCATATGTGATGTTTAAAAAAATTCCTAAAACATTATTAAACACATGCGTGTTATGAAAAGCATTTAGATCAATTACACATATGTTGCTGTAAATTTCAATATAACTTCATCGTAGTCGCATCAATAATTTTTAAAATGAGTTGAATCTTTATTATGAGTCTTTTAACAGTCATTTCAGCAGCAAAGTGTATCATAGTACAATTAACAAAATGAACACTTTCCTCACCAAGGATTGTGATGAAACCTCACATACACAAAGATTATAGTGTTAGAGGTTCACCTTACAAGTTTTGTTGATTTGATCCTCCCGGAAAGCCTAAAATGAACCGTTTGTTGTACTAGTGCTGGCAACATCATCGCAGGAAGCGCCACTATCCGTTATTGCCGCAGTGCTACCAGTTATCGCAGGCATACAAATAATAATCCGTGTATAGTATTGGTTAGCACTAATAGTGTCTAATGTTGAAACATTGCTTCGTTCGTGAAGTTGAAGGAAATGACTTGTTTTTAAATCTTATTCGTAATCCAATCAATTAACATGTGTGTGAGCATGTGTGTTTGTGTATGAAAATGTTTTTGTTATTTACAGAAGGGACAGAGTTTCGCTATGTTTAATTTTTCAGTTTTCGCTTTTTGTAGTTTGAGGTATGGAAGTTTGCAAAAGAGGCGCAACTTGAAGAAGGCTTTCCATTATTGTTTTTATCTTCCTCTCCTCCTGAAAGGACCACTGGTCCATTCAAACGATGTCCTGACTTATGAGGCTGTGATGTCTTTGAAAACCTCTGGGTGTAGTTAAGATTGCCTATAAAAGAATGACTATGATATGACTGTGGTGTGATACCGTGTTTATCTAGCACTACATCAAGTTAAGAGCTGGATCGGGATGTTAGTGGTGTGTGTGAAATTGTTGTGGTTCAACTTAAAAGTGTATGAGTAGTTTTTGAAATATTTATAATTGCTGATAATCAGGGAACTGTCTTGAGGGAAATACAAATTCTGTTTAAATCTAGTAAAAGATGGAAAGTCTGTATTTCAATTAAAAAAAAAAAAGCACTGAGCCAATACATTCTTCACATATGAATGATTCACTGATTATGCTTTACTACCTCTACTCTGCCATAACTAATCTGATTTTCGGATCAAATTTACAAAATTTTTCATACATTAGGTTTAAGCTTTTCCCAATCCATATATTATTTCAAAAGGAAAAAAATGTGGTGAGGGTCATTTGAAAAAAAAATTTAAAAATTAAAAACAACTCCTAAAAACTTAAGCCTTCTGGCACATTTTACGCAAAATAAAATTTAGTCTTTCTAATGAAAACTTAAAACTTTATACCATTTGAGAGTGAAAGAAAAGAGCTTTAATATAATATCCAAAGTGTGCTCTGAGAATAAGGTTTGTAAATAGATTAATAAAACACAAGAAATTCACAAAATTTGTGACTTCATCGACGGCCGAGCATAGTAACTGCAGCGGCTCAACTGACTAAGTCGCGACATTGCTAATCCATGCGCCTCGCCTATGCCCATCCCACCCAATAAGCTTATGTCTTGAAGGGCTTGCTGTCTAGCATTCTCCCTGCAAGGTAATGACCTTGCGCCGTCTGCAACTAAAAGTCAAGATTCTGGCCAAAATGAGCAACTGTGCCCAGCATCTGTATTGAAAGAATGCACCAGGCCTATTTGGTAGCACTTTAACTCACTGTACTAACCAACAACTTCTATGTGGGAAAAACATTTTAATAACAGTTTCGGCATCTGGAGATTAATTGCATTTTAAAAATAGATTTGAAAAGAATCAGTGTGGGGGTTTTTTGTTTTATTTTGTTTTTTCTTTTTTTGTTCATGGGCACTGGCACTGCAGCACAATCCTATTTTATTATACAGCACGACTAGCCAACCAAGGCTTCTGTAAGAAGGAAGGAAAGAAACTGCCTTCAACATCGAGAAGCAAATAGACTATTATTTCTTATGAACTTAAAGAAACTCATTCTGGATCAACTGTGTTAAAACTCTAACAAAAAAAA
>BLXT01003748.1:1714821-1730304 GCA_019648995.1 Plakobranchus ocellatus | reverse complement strand
GTATTGGCAGTGGGCTTGAATGGTCAGATAGGCTTCATGATGTAGAAACTGAGCTGTTTTATGGTCAAGTGTCATATATCATTTCAAACTCTGTCCATTTCTCTTTTTTTTTTTGTATCAACCTCATAATTTTAGCTTAATTAAATAAAATATTATGCTTAAAAAAAAAAAAGTCATGTAGTAAATAAGAGTTACGCCCCTTGCATCAGTCTCCCCTAGTATAGCAAATGTAGCCCAGTTAGTCCTCTATGGGTTAATAAAATCTTGCTGTTGCCTATAATCACCTCAGAGTAAAAAGACTTCCTCCACTTTCATTCCCAGGAGCTGTTTTGGGTCTTAGATAATCACCCATACCAATTGCTGTGCCTGCCACAAGTAGAGAGTTAAAAAAAATTGAATGAACACATGAAAAAAATGGCCACACAAATAAATGTTAATTAAATATGCGCATAGGACAGAAAATCTCCCCCCCCCAAAAAAAAAAAATTTGATTGAAAGATTTATGAAATTGATTTCAAATTTTTAAACACATAAAAACACCTTTTCAATTACCAGATTTCAAATTAAGCTAAATCATTCATGAAAAGCACTCTCATTTTTTCAATAGCTTCACTCTCCATGAACATAACTTTAACAAAGTATGAATTTAACTTGTGAAAACATTATTGACACATACAAATTTTGTAAAACCCTTACATTAATATCAAAACAAAATACTACACCTCAGTTCTGGTTAAAAAGTGAAGGTTAGTGATATGCATGAGTAAAAGTAATCAAGAAGACACAAAAAGACAACAAAAAAAAAATATAGGAGCTATGCCTTTTCTTCACAACTGACAGACAATGTTGCGCGTTGCCCACTTTTGCTGTGACTGTACTGGTGCTCAATACTTTTTTCATTTAGCTGTTTCTGAATAAAATCAATACAATTTGTTTTCTAAATCATGTTCTTGAGGTGTCATTCTGTATGGATTTGTGATGGTTTTGTCTCTGTCAGTTGTGGTGCTGGACATGAAAGACTGTCTCAATTTTTTTAAGTATAGAGGATTTTTTTCTTCTAAATGAAAATATTAAAAGAAGTCGGTGTATCTTGGCTTAATTGACTGACATTAAGGTTAGGAGGCAACAGAAACTACTAGTTTTTAATAAATTTTCATGTCTGTATCACAACCACAGATTTGTGATTCATTCCTATTTTTTGATCAATCAGGAAAATCTAGAAGGCAAACTATCTTCTCATTGTCAGAACCCAGAACCAAATAGAAGGATAGTTCAGCTACTGAAATACATAAGCCACAACATTTATCAAAGAACTTTAATTTTTTACAATGTGTCTCACTTTTCAAGCTCACCTTTTGTCAATGGCTCATATATATACATATCAAAGAATGATCCATGCAGAGAAAAGACTTACCTGGCCTGCTACCATCCACCGTATCTAAATTGACATTAGGTCGATCGACACTCCTCCGCAAATCAAGTCCTTTCACTCTGCCAAGAACTGAGCCTCCACCATGATCAAACACAGAGGATGTGCAGACTGCACTGGACCTGCTAGCATGTACGTCCAGACCTTCCCCGCCTGCAACACCGGCAGCCAAACTTGCTGCGCCTTGAGTGTTAAAATCTTTAGCAAGTGAAGAGAGCTCTCCCTGCCAGAAACTGTGATTGACTAAACCTGGCCAGTCTAACCTAAAATGAGATGGTGCAAATTATCAATAATAAATATTCAAAACCATAGTTTCAAAGCTTATATTAGTATGGGCACAATCTAGCCATCAATTTAAGTGAATTTAAAAAAGAAAACACATGAAATGCATAGCTATGTATTTTACGTGCTTCCTTTCTTAAGAATTACAGTGACTGATATGTTTACTTTGTAACTAGTGATTTCCTTACAAGTTTCAATCAGGAGCAGATATTCAACTCTTACTTTTGTGATGATTTTTTTATAACAAATATGATTTTGAGAAGAAAGTTCTTTTCAGTCTTTTCATGAACACAAGTCAAAAGAGAGCACTTTTGTCTGCAGAGCAAAATAAGAACGAAGAACTTCCCAAATGAAATTGTATAAAAAAGCCAGTATTTCTGGATTGTTTCTATAAAAGTGTGTGAATTTGAGACACTCCTTTTTTAATTACATAGTCTTTATTGACCAGTAATTTGATGCTTTCATAGATAAAGTTTAACATGATGTAAATCTTCACCACATGGTTGTCTTCATAAATATGTAAACATTTTGAAAAATGTTGGTACTACCTTGGCCTCTGATACATCACATTCTTGTCTCTGATGTACGAGAAAAGATTTCATCAATAACTCTGGCAGTAGATTGAGAAATTCTGTACAAGAACCCCTACAACACAAACACTTTACCTTTGTGAGGGGTCTTCGTATAGTAATCCTTGCAGCAGGCTGAGAAATTCTGTACAAGAACCCATACAACACAAACACTTTACCTTTGTGAGGGGTCTTCGTTTAGTAATCCTTGCAGCAGGCTGAGAAATTCTGTACAAGAACCCATACAACACAAACACTTTACCTTTGTGAGGAGTCTTTGTTTAGTAATCCTTGCAACAGGCTGAGAAATTCTGTACAAGAACACATACAACACAAACACTTTACCTTTGTGAGGGGTCTTTGTTTAGTAATCCTTGCAGCAGGCTGAGAAATTCTGGAGATGGCTTGGCTGACAAACGTGAACCTGCAAAAAAAAGCAACAAAGAATTCAAAAATGAGGAAAAAACAATAAGGAATTTGTTAGAATTACTAATTTTTCTTTTAGATTTATGATATACCTCTTATAATATACAATTCATTATAAACATAAAGACTTAAAACTTTAAAAAGGAAAGAGGTGTTTGTGCATGTGTGTGTGTGTGTGTGTGTGTGTGCGTGTGCGTGTTTGGGGGCGGGGATGAGAGGGGGCAGAGAGATAAATCATTTTGTAATCTATTACAGCTTATAATTTAAAAAATAAACATGAAAAAACTTATGACGATTTCAGCTCATATTTACTTAGGTAAACATATAAAGTGGCATTTCTTTGTAAATCTATCAAAGGCCACAAACCCATCAATATATTACACAACTTTGACAGAAGTTATTTGATTTGGCAATTTATTGCTATGAAAATATTGAAGCCTTTGAAATACAATCAGATAAGCTCATGTCACAATTATGTTTGTCTTTCAAAAAAAAAAAAACACTACAAAATATAAGATTTATATGTTTGTGTGATAGCACAAATAAGCACATAATATTTTTGAGGTTTTAAATGACTATTTTGGAACAAAATCATGCGACATATCTGAGACCAGTTTAAGTGAGTGGGAAACAACATTTTGAACATTTGAAAACATTGATATAGCCTGAACTGCATTTTTGTAAGTTTTTCTGTTAAAAACTGAATAAATAGATATACTGCGGGCCATATGACTATTACATAAGGCTATAAATTCTTATGACTCTTAAACTATAAGGTTTTTTTCTTCTTTTCGCTTGTGTCAGTTACAGGGTGAGTATTTTTAATTTTTCCAATTTATTTTCTGATATCTACAAGCCCTAAAAAGTAAGAGAAGTTCAGAAAAATTGAAATATATCAGTTCTGGAGTATGTGAATTTGTTTTGATTAGTCTGAATTTCAATTAAAGCATGTAATAACAAAGCGCTTTCCCCATAAGGTGAAAGTGCTATTGTGGCAAAGTTTTGAAAATTTAAGAGTTAAAAAGCATTTAAAAGAAGGAAGAAACAAATGTAGAACTTTTAGGTGCTATGTGCTACATCCAAATCAAAAGGAGTAGACTCAAGAAATTGATACAAATGTACTATAACCAAACAACAGAAGTTCATTTCATCTAAGATTTTCAAACTAAGGTATTAAAATAATAATTGAAGTAACAAAATATCAGGTAGAAAAGAGGAGTGATGTAGATAATTCATATTTGTATGTGTGTTAATTTTAAAATATAAACTCACACACAAATATATATTATCCACATCACTCATGTTTTCTTTCATAGGTACTATGATATTTTGATACTTCAATTATCATTACATACACATATAATATGTATGTATGTATAGTTGTACATGTATGTGTATGTGAAGGTGTGTTTTAGTATGAGATAGAGACCCCGATCACCTTTGACTTTTGGAATGGGAAAATCTTTTGTGAGTATTCTTTCTTTTATGTGCTCTTCTTTTTCAGCTAAAAATGGAGGATGACCTGAAAGAGAAAACATACAGAGTTAGTGAAAAGTTAAAATATTTCCTCTCATTTGAAAAAACAACTCATTTTATTAATAATCTTTGTAATGTAGAAAAAAAGACCCTAATTAGAGACTTATCACACCCTTACTTTTAAAGGGCTTTAAGCATAAGTAGGTAAGCTTGTCAGCTGATATCACCCAGCATGCCTCACCCTCAACCTCCCGCGACAACACACCTTTGGCAAGGCAACATAACTTAACACACCATTAGAAAAGAGCACTAGACTCTAGAGGTAGACTTAAAATTTAGAAATCTTTTATCTAATTTAAATCAGAATCATCTAGATTTTTATTTATATTAGATAAGAAATCTGATGTAGATCTAGACTTCTCTCTCTCAAGGTACGAACGATTACAAACAAGGGAGTAAAACCAAATCCTCCCCCTTTTTACAGCAATTCAATTTAAAATTCTTCATCATTGTCTATAATGTAAACTATCTATATATTCAATATTAAACTTGACGGAGAAGAAGAATTAATTTGCTTGAATTATTTAAAACAACTCTTCTTGGTCGAGAACTTTACATCTATATCTAGGCCTAGCTTTAGTTATTGATATAGATTCTTGAACAGATCATGTATGAGACGAGACTAGCCCAGCTCAGCTAAATGCTGACTGCTGAAGCCTAGGCTGCAAATCAAAAGTGATGGCTCCCGTGGTTTTCAGCTGTGAGCATAAAATATATCTCGTAAAAAGTATGGCTATTTTTTGAGTAAAAAAGAATTGGATAGTTAATTTCAATAAAAAAAAAATTAGTTTCTATTCAAAAAAAAAAGAAAGACTTGCCTTTTTTCTGGACTATCTTAAACTAGTGCTCTTACGTGGTTTCAAAGTTAATGGAACGATGTCATGTAAACAACGCTAGGCCATTTGCACAAGGCACTAAAGAATTTCCTGGTACTAAGGGTTTTTGTTCAAAATAAGGGCTGCTAAAGATCTACAAAATCTATATATGTTTACAGGAAGTTTTCAGATAAGCTTGGAATGCCACTAACTTCCACAGATGTAAAAGTGAGATCATTAGGGATATATGAGAGTATTTCATTGATTGATATTTTAACTGGTTTATATGAGATAGCAACTTTTAGTCTTTTATGGCATGATTTGTTTGCATATTATTAACCTAATTAGCATGGATTTTACATAGCTAGTATATTCTTGAAGCTATATGCATTTGGTATAAAAATAGCTTAAACAGGAAAGAATATCTCAAAAATAATATATCATGTATGACTGAATATTCAAAATAAGAAAAAATCAATCCTCAACCACGTCTCCATCAGACTATCTCAAGATTTAGGCCCAATATCACATGCTGAAAACATTTATTCACAACAGTGCCTTGTAGAGCATTGGTGTAGAATACAATATCAAAGCAAACAGTCAAGATTAAGAGCACACATGGGAGCAACACAATATGCACACAAACATTCTAGAAATTCTCAGATCAATTTTCTGTCACTTAAAAGCAAAACAAAATCAAACACAGGCCTAACTTGGCCAAAGTGTTCAAAGCTAGATCTGTGTTTCGATCCATGGTCAAAGCACAAATAACTAAACAAATTAAGTTGTGACAAAGACAAACAATGAAAAACTAGCAATATGTTTATATTTATATTCAGAGCATTTGCAAGGACGCACCTGCAAACATCTCGTACAGCACACAACCCAAGGCCCACAAATCAGTGAGAACATTTGGCTCTGCTCCTTGGATCAATTCTGGAGCCATGTACATCACAGATCCTACAAAGATAAATTGACATATTTAATGAAAAAGAAATGAAAAAAAAAAACAAAAAACAGGCAAATATTAAAATTCATTCCAAAACAATATTGTCGAAAAGGGACAAATTGATGCATAAAATTCATTTGTACTTTTTAAATTATTCCTTTAAAAATGTAAACATTGTAGTGAATGAACTTGTAGAATAAAATCTAAACCTTTTCCAGTTTATTCTTCCAGCTCACTCTTTTTATCATCTTCGAGTTTTTCTACACTTTATTCTACCATAATTTTCACCTTTTGTAGAGTTGTGGTGCATCATTTCCTCTACCGACTGTACATTCCACTGGTCCCCAGCTTCAGCAAATTTCAGAAAAAGCTCTTCCAGGTTCTCACCCTCCACTTTGGAAAGGCCAAAGTCGGCATATTTCAGCACTCCAGAGGTGTCTAGAAGAATCTGCAGAAGGTATTCCTGAACTAATACCCATTTCTCAAATTTCAGTTAATGAAAGTATATGTTAAATAACCATTAATTTAGGATCACAAGTACCGTCTGTTTATCCTGTCAAAACGTATTATTTCCATCTCTGCTGAAATAAATGTTTACATTTGTTGCTGATGTGTTAGCACAGTCTGAGAAAAATAGATAAGGAAGCCACCTACTTAAACTAATAGTAACAAAACTTGAAATAGAACTTTAAACATTATTTTTTTTGTTTTTATTTTGACCTTATCAGGAACAGTATTCTTCAGTTTCTTTAATGTCACTGATGAAGTCAAAATAAGAGTTGACCCACACTGGAGGCGACACATCTTGTAATGGCTAACTTGAAGGACTGATATAGCATTTACTGTGCTCTACCCATCACAAGTAAGTCTGATAATTTGCGTAACAAGACTGGCCTCGTGATTCATATCAGTAGAATTATGCGTAGTCACAACATGGCATCCTGCTTTCCCTTATCCAACAGAGGGACTGACGTAATACAAAGCTGTAGCACACAAAAGATATCTCTGACGCTGTCACAAATTGTAAGTCACAGCTGACTTGGTGTACTCTTGTACCTAAGAAACTAGAGTGTTTCCAACATGTATTGTTGGACACATTGCTGCCTCCAGTGTGGGCTCCTGCTAAAGGTGAACATTTTTATGCATTACTACGTTTACTCTTTGTTATTATATATTTAAGTTGACAGTCATCTTTTCAAATTTTATCACAATGACATCAAACAACTCTTCTTGATCCTTACTTATTTATTTGTTAACAAAAGTGCTATGCCTGCATTTAATATTACATGAGAAATCCATAGAAATGCAATTTGCCAATTGAAAACCTCAAAAGGGCAATAAACAATTTTCCAAGAGTAGCAATTACAAAATGCAAGAGAATGAAGGATTATTGAAAAGTTTTCAACATTTAAATGATAACATAAATATCACTGTTGGGAAACAATGGAAATGAAATTGTTTAAAATTATGGAGCAAAAGAAAAAAATCGAAAAAAAAAACAACAACAATGCCTTGAAGTTTTCTTCACTGAGACTTCTTTTTTCTTCAGAAAATACAAGGTTGTGTGAAAGGAAAAACTCATCTTCCCATCAGTCAATTTCAGGCAGATAAAAATGTACTGTTCTGCATTTCATCAACTCTCAAACACTGGAACAGATGCTGCTTCTCATTCAAAGAATATGTGAGTACATGTATATTTGTATATATATCAACAGCTTCTTCGCAAAGACAAAAAGGAAATGGTAAAAATATTTATTTTCTCCTTAAAGAATTTCTTTTTTATTGACTTTACAGTGCTTTGTAGAGATGGTTTTTAGAGTCATTTTTTATGTGTGTATCCTTGTGTGTACCTTCTGTTAAATAAAAAAATAAATAAATCATGCACTGATGCTTGCTCTAGTACTTAAAAAACAACAAATTGCGTGTCGGTGCTTTATGAAGGAAAAAATTCAATTTTCTTTCAAATTCTGGGACAAATTTTTTTTTTATTAGTTTTGGTGTGATTTTTTCAAGAAAACTGAAACTATTTTTACTGTGTGGCAAAACAAGGATATTATTTTCTCTTCCTTTCAGCTGGGAATCCAATTTCTTCTCTTCTTCTCTATACACAGTGCACAAAATTGCTCACCCTGGTTTGGAGAGCTTCTAACCATTTACTGTTTGTTGCTGATACTATTGTTCACAAAATTGAATTTAAATGTTTTGTCATTTCAAAATGCTGTCTTTCCTCTTTCTTGTCAAATTAAACCATAGAGAAAGCTTATTGTCTTATTTATATTTAATTTTTTTCCCTCTAGAAACTTGGGAAAATTGCAGGAAAGTACTAAAAATGTGGCACAAATGTGCATTTGCAACCAGTTTCCTGGAGAAAACAAATAGATACGTATTTCACCATTCAATAGTTCTGCAAGAAGTACAAAAGGTGACAAAACTAAAACAAAACAAAACATAGGGAAAACGCTCAGCTGCAACAAAGAAAAAAAAATTGAAGGTGAATGAATCAAATTTAAACGTTCAGCTGGCAAATAATCATGTGAAATTTTTTCTTGAAACTGCTTACTTTGCTAGGTCTGAGATTGTGGAAGAGGATGCTGAGAGAATGTATGTAGTGAAGTCCCACCACCAGCTGGATGCCAAATGGTCTCAGGGCTGACTCTGGTAGATGACAGTCCTGGGCAATCAGAGTCTCTAGGCTGCCACCGTTACACAACTCAACCACCAACCACAAGTGGTTGCTTGTTTCATACCATTCATGGAAGCGAACCACATTTTCATGCTCAATATCATGTGTCATGCGTACCTTGCAAAAGTGAAACAATATGTTCATTAATATTTGCGTTATGATTGATCTATTCATTATTTACTTATTTATGATAACCCTGGACAATTTGTTTAACAATTTCTTTTCATGTTTACTCTCCTTTTTAATCGTGATAAAACATATATACTTAAGTTATAAACAATCCTCAACTGAAAGGTGAATTATATGCACAGGATATCATGCATTGCTACCCATCGTAAACTTTCATAGCTGTCTGTATACAATAGTCTGCTGCTCACTCCAAGTGCACTAGAAAATTAATTATTTACTTATTATGTTTGAACTAATAATTATGTGTATCTGTTTTCTTCCTCAATGGCGCAGAGCTTTGAAAACATCTTCAATATGCAGGAGCCTCTTCTCGCAACTTTGTCATAGATGCCTGGACTGTCTCCTCTAATATTGGGCAGGCTAAATGAAACAATTTGACTATTAAGCTTAAAATGGTGTAACAACTTCGAGTATTTATTACTATTGAGAGAAATGCAAGTATGTAATATAAAGGCATATATATGCACTACAACAAATGGCTCTCTTGTTCCTAAAGGTCCTGTTGCATCTCTAGATATCTGCAGTACTTTACACATCAAACAAAATCAGAACCCATTTTGTTTCATAACTTTTCATTGTTTTAGTATCTTATAGATTTTTTACTCGAGAAAATTGTTGCACATTTTTAAAGGTACGTTAGAAATACTTACTGTGTTTATATTTCTAGTTTGTTTTACGTCCCCTAAGCTTTTACGGAAAACTTATTCAGGGAAAACTTACTGTGTTTGTAACCTCTGGTCTCTTACACTTATCAATGCAATGGATGGCAACAAAGTTGATTGTGCCCTTACGCCGCCCTTTATAAATGATGGAATGATCGCCCTTGCCAAGTTCCTCATAGAGTACAAAGTTTTCCATCCTCTTCAGACAATCATGTGATACTCACAAAACACTGAGGGGAAAAAATTTGATAGCTTTACAGATTCATGAAGCCCTCCTTAATGATGATAGTTTGTAAAAAACAATATATAAGAAACAAAACCCTAGCCTATAATACTTGATACAAATAGGCATCCAACAGCTCCCATTTCCTTTGAACAAAGACCAGATAGTTGCTGATATAATGTTTTTTTCTCTCTGCAGTCTCTAGATTCTACTTCAAGCTTACGCTGAATTCATTTTTTTTAAACAACGCTTAATTTTATTTTTTTTCACAAAATCTCTCTTGCTCTTACATTAGACTTAGAATAAAAAAATAAATGTAAAAAAAACAAAGAGATATATACCTTTAAAACTGAAAAAAACCTTCATTTTATTTTCGGATCATAGCAACTGAGATTTATTTCATGAGATTAGATGAAAAACACGAGTAATGGAAATAAATCTGATCTCTTTGCTTTTTCACATATGTTTATAATGCTGTGGTTAGACAAATCAATATAGGCTCTAGAGATTTCTTTTTTGTGTGTGCATGAAAGCAAGCCTGGCTAACAAGAAGTTTTAAATCATTTTGTGATGAAAAAAAATAATCTCTGCACTTAAGAATAGTTCTAAGAACAGTTTCAATAAGAAATTAGATTCCTGGAAGTAAAGTAGTCCCTATCTCAGTATTTGGAACATGTATAGTGATGCAAATAACTGATCCATGGTACTATTCCTGATAAGGTTTTAATTTACTCTTTGTTCTTCAGTATTATTTGGAAGTCTCTTCTGGACAACACTGGAGTTTTTAAAATTAAAATGCAATGAGATTAACTTGCCACAAATATACATAAAGACATATATTGATTTATAATTATTTGACATTAAATTTTTGGACACATTCCAATAATCTTCTTTATTTCAGGAAAAAATTGTGATCCAAATGCAATTTTATCTTAGGCCTACTTAGGCAGTGCCTATGCGCCTAAAATATGTTGTTTATTTTTCTCAAAATCCATAGAAATCCCTAAGAATCACTAGGAATCTTTTGGAATCCCAAGAAAGCCCTTTGGTGGAATCACTAGGAAGCCCTTGGAATCCCTAGGAATCCCTTGAAAGCCCTTTGGTAGACCTCGAAAAACATTCATCAAATTTAGTCTCAGAAGGCAAATTACACCAACCTAAGTACATGTAGTTCTTTACCAATAATATCAAAGACAGCCTATCCCCAAATGGTGTGTTGTGTAGTGGTGGAACAGTCCAATTGGCTAGAGCGCTTAGTGGGCGATAATTCTGTATGTAAAAGAATGACAGCAGGCTTTCCAAAATGTGGGAGGGACATATTGCCGGCTGTTCTGGCATCGCCGATCCAGCCGTTAGCTGTCACAGTTCACTTAGCTGAGCATCTTCTATAGAGCCTACTGTTCAATTTAAAGTACTTTAATTTTCAAGATGTGCACAGATGCTGTGTTGTTGGATGTATAATCAGAGGACATAAAGAGGCCAATATTGCATTTCGCGAATGAGTTCTATAATACTCTTTTAATCAGTGAAACTGACTTATAAACAACATGAAATAGATATAGTGGAATAAAATATAGACCTGTTGATGGATGATATTCTTTTCTCTTCATCAACTCGACAATGGCTGTGTATGATGGAGCCAAATAAAAAAAGGCAATTCATAAGTCTTAATACAAAGATTTTAGTTATTTATTTGTTTATCTTCTTTGTTTTCTTGGTGGAGATATTAGTAATTATGCTGTTTTCTCTTAATCAGTAATTCTACATTCATTCCTAGAATCCCATGCACCCTTTGTACAGAATTTTCAGGACCTATTTTTAGCTAAGATTACCAAGAAGTAATATGAACTAGAGGTCTGAAAATATATAACCATATAACAAGTAGGCCTATTATAAAAACACTTGTGAAATTAAAAGTATTAGCAAAAGCTGTTGGTTTAATAGTGGGTAGTAGTAGTAGTACTAATAATAGCAGCAGCAGAAACAATAGTGGCAACTGCCGAGGCAGTGTTAGTAGGGGTAGTAGTAGTAGTAGTAGGTGAGTGTTTTTTGAGGTCTACCACAGGGCTTTCAAGGGATTCCTAGGGATTCCAAGGGCTTCCTAGTGATTCCTAGGGATTCCAAGGGCTTCCTAGTGATTCTGTAGCGATATCACTCATAATGACCTTATCATGTTTCATATCCTCCTTACTGTAGTTCTCCTTTTATATTTTCCATGTTTCGTAATTTAGTTTGTTTTGTTGTGATGTTGACCCAAAAAGAAAAAGTGAAAGTAGAAAGACTCGCTCTCGCTGGTTTGGGATTTTTGTCAATAAGGTTGAATAAAAAGCTCTTACAACTTAACAAAGATTTCCCAGTTTTACTTATTGTAAGGACGCTTTAATTCCACCAAAGGGCTTTTGAGGGATTCTAGGGATTCCAAGAGATTCCTAGTGATTCCTATGGATTTTGAGAAAATTAAAGACTCCTAAACTATGAGGCTTAAATTTTGTCAGACCTATCATTGAAAAAAAAATCAGTGAATTATCATGTCAGTGACCTTTTTGTTTTTCAAGTTCAGGTTTTTTTTTTTTTCAACCTTGAATCCAACCAATGCAACAATTCAAAATCGCTGTCAATGAATCTAATTTCTACATCTCGAATTGATCTTGATCTTTTTTTTAACTTTAGCTATTCATTTCAACATCTCCTTCAATTCATTTCGTGGAGAGATTGTGGTATAACCAAAGACAGTAAAGTAGCAGATAATTTAGTATCTGTGGTACAATATAAACTGATCTAGTGCAGGTTTGCCGCATTTGAAGATAGTAATCTAGAAATCTAGATTCAGCGCTTTTTCGTTTGTTCCCACCCCCACGTCATTATGTACCAATGTTCTTCGATAGGAACAAACGAAAAAAACTCCAAATTGTGTAAATATTGTGTGAAAATAGTACTATTACATTAAAACTTGACCTGCAACCTCTTCATTTCCTCGATAGCTTATGAAGATATAGCTAGATCGGACAATATAGCTATATAAAAAGTCGTGGTGGGAACAAACGAAAAAACGCCCTACATTCTAACTTTCAAAAGTAAAATATAGATCTATGAACCTTCCAACTTACAGAAAAAAAAATACAAAAATCTTTGAGATCATGCGGGCGGCAGCATGCTGAAAGCCTTCATATCTAGACTCTCGATCTATGTATTAAATATCCTTTACCAAAAAAAAAAAAATACCAAATTTTTAAAAAATGATTTTGTGAAAACGTAATGCCAATGCTGTCAAATGAATGTAGCCATTGCAAAGAAAAGTATACGGTATCTAAGAAGCTGAAAACTATTTTTCAAGGGACGTTACTGTAGAAAAATATTCATTTTAAAAAAAATGAAAAATATAAGATATCGAAACAATTTTAACGAAGCCTTATTAAAATGTAAGAAATGGATGATATAAAAGTAATGTCTTTTTAAAAACATGTTATTCGAATCTTCGTTAACTCCTGTTATAATGGCCTATCTTGACCATAGACCCCAAACATAAACAAAGTAAAAGAACCATCTTAAAATGATGTTTTGTAGTAATATTCTAAATAGAATTGTCACTTGTATATATGGTAGCGTGGCCGAGCGGTCTAAGGCGCTGGTTTTAGGCACCAGTCTCTTCGGAGGCGTGGGTTCGAATCCCACCGCTGCCAATTTTTTTCATTGGCCTGTGTGTGAAATATGTAATGCAATGAAAATAAAACATTGTGAAAAGTTCTTCCTTCATTGCACATGCTATGTTGCCAACCCACATCACGATCGTTTTATTTTTCTAAAAAAGCAGAAACAAATCAGACGTCGTTCAAGCTCTTTTCATTCCACAACATATAAAAATATTGTGATAAGTTTAAAGGACTCTCATACCCAGTCTATTTTACACTCATTGGTGGTTTCACTAATGGATCTGTGATACATTTTAATTTCAAATCAATGATTCGAGTGTTTTTTCTTCTAAGATTCAGAGATGTTTTATTGAGAGATTCGGTTTCCAATTTGGTTCACCATCATCGAAAAAAAAAAAAAAAAAATTGCATTCAGGATTGCTAAATATTTCCACATAAAAGTCTAGACCGTTTTAGGCGATACATTTCTCACTAATATACTAGCAACTGCCTTTTCGAAACCCCATGGGGATCGTTGGCCCCTACTTATTTTTGGTGATACTTGATCTATCACGCCCTTAATTTATTCTCGATCTTTAAACAATTGTTCTTTTTTGGAGCATATAGTCAAGAACGGCTATTATGACCAGGGTTTGCTCGATTGGAATTAAATTATTTTTTTTTAATGCACATTATTATAGTGTCCATTTGTGACCCTTTACTAGGGCGTAAAGCAGAAAGTGGCATAAAAATTCAAACATGTTTTTTTTTTTTTTTTTAACAACTACAGAACGACTTTCACCAGCTCTAGATCCTAGATCTAAAATCCTCTTTTTGTTCCACATAAAAATAGACATTGAACTTAGTTTCATGAAGCTGCAGAGAGGGCCCCTCCAGCTGTTCAGTGAGGTTCCAGTCCCGTTGTAGAGACAGTAGAGACCTATTACATTTTTAAATCATTCGTCCCAATACCCAGCCCTGGTCTCTGACAAACACACACACACACACGCACACACAGAGGAACACTAAAAAATGTTGAAAATTGTAAATCACGTTTCGTAAACGGTAGCGTGGCCGAGCGGTCTAAGGCGCTGGTTTAAGGCACCAGTCTCCTCGGAGGCGTGGGTTCGAATCCCACCGCTGCCACTATTGTTTTATTATTTTTTTTTCACTTCATTTTTTAACTTTTTGATACGGTGACTTTGGGCCCCTGGCTTCCTTTCTTTTCCCTGTTGTTTCTCTCCTTTCCGCCTCCAGCCAGCCAGCCAGATATGCCTACTCATTGCCGCTTTCGCTGAAATACGTTGTCTATGAGGCAGAATTATTTTTCAAAGGTCGTTACTACAAAAAAATGAATATCTCAAAAGCGATTAAAAAGAAAAAAAAAAGGTGTGAAGTCGAAGCAACTTATTTAAACCTAAGGAAATACAAAAGAGTCAATTGCCAACTAAATATTATATTTAGAACTAAACCGTACCGGTACTCACAAAGTTAATATTAAAGTAAAACATCCACAGATATCGTGTATACGGCTTCATCAGTTTAAAACAAAATGACGACAAAATGATTAACGTTAAATGTATGCAAGAAGGCCCAGCTCAAAATCTCCTTACTCCCTGTAAAGCTGTTACCCGGTTTCTAGCAGCACTCGCCCTTGGATCAAGAGTTGCATTGGTGAAAGAAGAGTCCTATAAGGGGACGTTCAAATATAATCTTACGCCTTGGAGGGGGTCTCTTCTCTTGCAAGAAAAGAAACGCATAAGAAAGGAAGGAAGGTATCTTGAACCAACGAAATATTACACTTTTGTGAGATGAAAAAATAAAAACGAAAAAAAATGATGACAATATAACAAATAACACATAAGGAGAGAGGTAACTATTCTTAACATACAATCAATAAATCAATCGTTCTAACAGAATCATGTCCCCTATATTTATACATGGATGTGAATGTTGATTTTACATTTTGGACAGTTTGAATAACTTACTTAATTGCTCTGTATAAATGCAAAATTGCATACATACATGTACATGCACCATATAAATGTCGTCTTCTTCCTCTTCTTCTTCTTCTTCTTCTTCTTCTCCTCC
>BLXT01003748.1:1692379-1702626 GCA_019648995.1 Plakobranchus ocellatus | reverse complement strand
CAGCACACTCAATCTCCCAACTTTTTTGTCCTTTTGCAATACTTTAAACAGGATTAAGGCTAGTGCCGCACCTAGATAAATCTACCTTGGCCATGTAGTCAAATCTGTTGCAGAATGAAACTTCCACTTGAGCCGTACAACCGTACTTAAACACAAGCGTTTTAAGGCTTTGCTATTAACGATTTATTTCAAACATGGAATAATTGCGAGAGGTTGCCCAAGTTGTGCGCTGATTTTGCCATAAAAAAAAAAAAAAAACTACATTGGGTTCATCCATGCACCAGATGCAGTGTTTTGCAGATTTCTTGTCTTTTCATTTTCATTAATTAATATTTTGTTTTTGTCATTCATATTTTTGGTGTTTTTTTTTCTTTTTCAAATAAATAAATTATACGCTGTATTACTAAAACTTCTTCAAAGCTAAGGCTACCATGATTGTATGTATGTTTAGATGATTCTTTGGTCCGAATTGTCCTGAATTGTCCTCAGTGAATCCGCCTATCTCACGTCCCGCTGTAGTCCCGTTAACATGAGGTGAGGTACTAAACACAGTGGCTCAGGACGATGCCGGGTGTTTAGGGATTGGTCCATGAAATTGTGTCCCGTCTGAGAAGGATTGGTGCCTGAAACTGCAAACGTTATGGTCATCAGTATGTAAGGAGTGAAAGTCATGATATTCTATTGGCTTAAAAGATGACGTTTTTACAGAAGGCGATATTGGGTTCCTCAAATATTCCAACGACGAAATACTTTTAAAGAATTTCATCATCTCACCGATAAAGTACTTAATGATGAAGAGAAATGTGTTTCTTACATAAGAATGGAATCAGCAATATTTTTTTCGATTCTGGACAAAGTTGGACCCAGAATAGAAAAACGCGAAATCAATTATCGCATCAAAAGATCGGCTCGTGATCACTCTCAGATAAGCAATCTGTTATAGTCTTTCTTCTGTACTGTTAAAATCTACTGTTACACTTACTATAACATTGAACAACTGTTCAAATGAAGTGAATACAGTGGAAGACACTGAAAAAAACACAGCGATGCCGAGAGAAGAACGGGATAATTTTAATGCAACCGTAAAAACCTCACGTTAAATTTTTTTCACGCGAGGTAGACGGCTGACGGGAGACAGACGCCATGTATCCACTGTAGAGACAACTTGTATTTTGATAGCAATAATTAGACCTCCCGTTACCTCTCGTCACGTCCCGTCAACGGCACGTTATGTCACAGGTTACAATTGCCGGTAGACGTGAGGTTGATGGATCCACTGTGTGTGCAACATTAGAGCGACGTAACAGTTTTTGACGAGTTGCTAAGGCTTTTCTCTTCTTCCACTATGCCTGCTACAGCTCATTCTTCCAGTTGTGGTTGTTTAGTTATTTGGCCGTAACCGTAGTGTGGTATGTTTTGCTTTTAGCCTATTGTTAGGCATCATACATTTTAATCTAAGAAAACCTAGTCCGACCGTTTGCTTCTAATGTGGTTATCCGTATCTCCTTTAAATCCTCACTAATATAATGATGCATGCCTTTTTACAGAGTGACATATGTGGGCCAAGACAACAAGTGTGTGAGAATCTTGTCTGACGAGCCTGTGACGGTATACTGTGTGAACAAAGAACAATATACCACAGATGCTTATGTAGCGATGCCAGTTCATGTTGTTGGCATGGAATATTATTCTATACATTACATGTAAGTATCTTCTTCACCATTATGACGATTCATCGTTATCGTTCAGGTGTTGTGAACAGCGAAAGGAAGACTATGGCAGGTGATAACTCCATTATTGCGTTTAAGAATAAAAGGATAAATTATATACACTAGCCAAACCCAAAAACAATATTAATGAGCTCTTATTAATCTGAATACGAAAAATTCACATCACTAGAACCAGAAACTATGAAATACCGGTGACTTAAATGATAACAGGTCAGAGGAGATGATCGTGAGCAGGTTATAGGACCTATTTTTTATGGTGCAAGGCATTTTGAGCAGTAAAAGAAAGCAATATTATTGAGAGGACATAATATTCTCATCGCTAAAATAACTATAAAGTCAATGCAACACGACCACATTGTTTGAAAATAATAAGAGTCACTAGTATGTTGGTGATAACAATTACTAATAGAATTTTGTGAGTGAAATCGCTATCAATAAAATGATCCATATCTTCAGCATCATAAAAATGGATAAGAAGTTTAAAAATTGGTATAATTTTTCGCCCCTTCTAAAGTCTTCTCCATTCTCAAATATTGCTCAAACATGAAGAATAAAAAGTTACACAGTCCTCCTATTAATTCGACCAAAACTAACCATTATTAACTCTCATTAACCTGGCTGAACAATTACACGGCATTTTTCACTAACGTGAGAGCCCCTCCCATTAACCTGCGGATAATTGATACAGCCCTTCCTGACCAAAATTGATACGGCTCTTTCAAAGAACTTGCCAAAACTTTATACATACTTCCCACGAACAGCTTGCCAAAATTTTGTGCAGTTATTCTTTGAACCTGACAATTTGTTAGGAAAATGATTGAAAGCTTAAGGCTTAATTAAATATACTGCCACCTTCGACAACATTTTTTAAAGACCGTCCTAAATAATAGATTGCTCCTAACCTGAGTAACATTGAAGTCGTACTCATTTTGGTCGTTTCCTGTCTCTCTGGTTGTAGGCTTACAGCATACTGTATTCTCTGAGTAGAGTGGCTCATACTACACAAAAAGAATGACTCATACTACAAACAGTAGGAATTCGATTCCGTGTGAACTGATGGGCCAGAAGACGCTAATCGGCAACTGTTTGGGCGTGTTACTTAACCCGTGTATCAGTTCTTTCTCAATCTTCTCTAATCCCTTCATCCACGAAACTTCGATTGCTTGTATATCTTCAAAATCTTATAATACAGCACTAATGATCATGTGGACGTATAACATTACAATCCTCCTACCCTTCTCCTCCTCCTCTTCCTCCTCCTCCTCCTCCTCCTCCTCCTCCTCCTCTTCATTATCATCATCTTCGTCAACATTAATAGCATCATAATTATCGCAATCTTTTCCATCATTTAAAAACTGTAATAATAAGTAAAAAATTGCTTTACAATTCAGTTTTCTTTTTGTTACTTTTTAATTTCCCGAATGAAACGAACTAGCGCACAGAGGATTTAACATACATTTGAACAGTGTAAAAGAGTGATAGACAAAACAATACTTCATTAGATATTTTCTTTATCATTGTTTGCTGTAGCGCCAATGCCCAGATTCTTCTTGTTGGTATTACTGACGGTACATCAGGCACGGTCAAGTTGTCAGACAATACCAGATCCGGAGCCCTGAAGTCGGTCAGTAACGTGAACTTTGCTCATGGCAACAACAGATACTATAACGGTGACACTATGCCCTGGTCTGTCAACAGGTAAGGCAAACGGTATTTCTTTCTCCCTATCATCTGTCTGTCTTTCTGTCTGCGTGTCTGTATATCTTTTCATGTGTCTGTCTATCTGTCTGTCTTTTTCTGTCTCCACACACACACACACATCACGTAGTTATTGGTTAGATTTAAACCAAACATATTAAAATAGAGTGAAAAGATAAGGGAAAAGAGAGAGAAAGAGAGAGAGAGAGAAATAGAGAGAGAGAGAGACAGAGAAAGAGCTGAGAAATAGAGAGAGAGAGAGAGAGAGAGAGGGAGAGAGAGAGAGAGAGAGAGAGAGAGAGAGAGAGAGAGAAACAGACAGAGAAATATAGAGAGAGAGAAACAGACAGACACACAGCCGAAAGACAAATAAATTGTTTATGGACTGCAAGTGCCAGTTATTTAAATCTTTCCTTCACAACTATTTTTGGCTTTGCAGATATCAGACCTTTTTTATCACTCAGTACGATGATCGAAGCTCCGATCTCACTGGAAGCTACATACTCTCTAATAAGCCAGTCACTTGCATTTCCGGAAATTACCGCTCATGGATTCCCAAAGGAATGGGTTCATCCGACCATTTGACAGGTAAGAGCTCAATTTCAGGTCACAATTATTCCTCTTGCCATGAAATATTACAAGACTTTCTATCACTTCAAAGAACTGTAAAAAATCATAGACGTATGGCTCAAAATTTTTTTTGTCTGTTTTCATAAGAAGAGATAAATTTGAACATTACACGTGGTTTTTTTTTTCTTGATATCGAACAAGGGAAAAGTAATTTTTTCTCAATAGATCGCGCCGATAAACTGCGACTCAAGAAAATGTATCTCAATTTTGGGGGGGGGGTGTCTTTATACAGGTACGTATTTATATTTATTTTTGATATAAGATTTCATGTCATCGCGCGACTAACAATCTATTAAAAACACTACAAAACTGAGGTAACTTTACTACTTGCCACAAGGAAAATAATCTGCTGGTATTTTTTTTTCGATACGACAACACAACTGTGCGCACAGTCCGTCTAGTGACCGAGAATCTATTCTCCTATCGGAAAATACTAAATGCCTCCCCACCTTGCAATTCGCGGGGGATATTTACCTGTTTTGACCTGTAATTATTGTAATCTCAAATATTTTGCCAAATGAAATATCAAATTAGGGAACTGTGTGCTGAAATAGATAAGGCTGCTCTTTCTTAAACATATCAATAACTTTTTTTTGCTGGCTTTGATAGCTGCTTGTTCCGTGGCAAATAGCGCTCGAATTGAGGCAGTGACTGCAAGCAAAAACTAATACAATCGGAGACACTGCTTTGCAACTGGATGTCTGATGATCAAACTCTCAGAAACTTTAGTTAGGAAAACGCATTTTCAAACATGTTCTCTCTCTACATTCTGTCAGTGGCCCATATCTGTCTTTAGATCAGCAGGGTCTTTTCTGTTGTGAGTTCAAGTCCGCCACCGGCACCATGGCCTGACGAAGACCTGAAAGTGTGAGATCATCTTGTTGTATCTATATGAACAAAAAACCAAACCAAATCTCATTTGCCCCTGACTCCATCACTTGAGAGCGTCTAATGGCAAGGGGAACTAAAAGAAAATAGTCCATAATTTTTAATGAGAACCGGTTGATTGCGCTTCTTTCCACCGTAGCCCTCTGGTGCCAAAAAAAGTGAGTGGCCCATCCCTACACTGTAGGCGTTTTGTTTGCCGTGAGCTGCAACTCATATGAGGAAGGGATTGAATCCTGGGATTGAATGGTGACAGTCCGGCTTTAGTGGCTTTGAGGCGGAAGGCAACACTGACCCACGTTGCCGAATAGGCTGATCATTTTTCTTTGAGCAATTCCAGTAGATGTCCCAAACCTCTGCTGAGAGTATAGCTCCAGAATAGCCCCTGCACATCGTTGGGAATCCTTGGTTGGGCTCCATGGTGGGCTTGATTAAAACCTTCATGGCACTAAACAGAAAAATCCCTGTGGCACCTCGCCATCTAGGTCTCGACGAGGCGAAGAAGCTCAGACGATCTAGTAGATTACTACTACTACTACTACTACTACTACTACTACTACTACTACTACTACTACTACTACTACTACTACTACTACTACTACCAAAGCGTGGTTGAGTGTTAGTTTCAGGTCTTATGCTCGAACTCAAATAATATTTTTGGCAGCCCAACTCAGCTTGGGCACCAGCAAAAGATTACGTGTAAAAGCTTCGCACTGGCTTTATTTAGCAGTTCCCTGAGTGTTTCAATATATTTTGATAGAGTAAAACATTTCATGTGATCAAACTGATAAGCGTCTTTGTTTCCCTTTGCCTTCAGAACAACTACCTTCTGTTGACACCTGGGGCAAAGAGTTCATCACAATGAGCACTCCAGATAGAGGTTCTGGCGACCTATTCAGAGTACTCGCCTCTGAGGATAATACTAACGTTAACTTCGGCAATGGCCAAATCACCTTCACTTTAGAGAGAGCTGGAGACTTTAAAGAGGTTAGTTAAAAATTTGAATTTACACTATCTTTAACACTCTTTGTTCAAGGCTAAAAGTTATTTGAAAATAACGCAAGGAAGAATTCATCGCGAATCTTTCATGTGACATTGAAATTTTTAGCTTAAATAAGGCTTAACTGAAAAGTGTATCTACAATGTAACTGTTCGCTTTTTTTTGTAAAGACGAAAATGACCAGATTTAAGAGGGAAAAACTCTTTATGCTGGCTATTTAAGACGGGTGGTGATTATCTTACGATGAGTGTGCTGCTTAAGATGATGATTCGAAGGAGAGAAAAATATTAGTTTGGTTGGTTTTTGCATATTGCAAGTCCACAACAGGGGTGTCTCAGGCTTTTAGGCCCTCCGTCATGCCAGGGCGTTGGTGGCGGGACACGAGCCCACCATAGAAGGGTCCCTGCAGAGCGAGTTCACTCTCCACTGTGCCACCAACGCTCCAAGAAAAGCAGGAGGAGGAGACGTGAGTGGAGAAGGAAGAGTTAAAGAAGAAGAAGAAGAAGAAGAAGAAGAAGAAGAAGAAGAAGAAGAGGAGGAGGAGGAGGAGGAGGAGGAGGAGGAGACGACGAGGAGTAGGGGAAGGAGGAAAAGAAGATGACGATGATGATGATGATGATGATGATGATGATGATGATGATGATGATGATGATGAAGATGATGATGATGATGATGATGATGATGATGATGATGATGATGATGATGATGATGTTGAAGCTGATACGTCTCAAGATATAGTGACCACACAACGACCATGCTCGTGATAATGTCTTCCATAATAACTATGCGATAATAGCTTTTTTTTGGTATTCTGTTTATTATTACTCTTCTCTAACCCTTCTCTAGTACGAATGCACTTGCATCCCTGTCCTCTGTTATTACAGTTAGATATTGCTACAAACAACCTCATGACTGTTGTCGCCGACAAGCCTGTTCTCGTCGCGATGTTCTCCAAGAGTTGGAGCAATGACGGTCCTAACTATGGTGATCCAGCTATGTCTCTCCTCACACCTATTGTGCAGTATGCCTCAGAGTACACTTGGAGGTCAGTTAATTTTCTGAAGGACAGTCTATTGTACCTGGTTATTTTTAGTACCAGATTTTTTTAGAGACGTCCATATTTAAGAGCGCAAAACAACACCATTAAACCATACGATAACAGATCCATCGCATTTAGTGATCTCCATTACCAGACTTTTTTTTTTACAGAGCCATCCATAACTAGGATTGCTAGGATCAATTACATTACCACATACGACTCGTAAAATGAAACTTTGCAGATATCTGGAAATCTTAATATAGCGATATTGCTTTTTTTTCTCTTTCAAAACGCTTTTTGAAATATGATATATTTTCATGTTTGTTTCTAAATGTGATTTGAGTATCGAGAGAATGATGATCTTTTTTTCCCGAACAAACAGTGCATCAATTTTTTCCTCACGCAAACTTTCCTCCCATACATCGTTTTTTAATCCGCTGGGAGATCACAAGAAACCCAAAGGACGTAAAAACAAAATAAGAACTTTAGACTGATTATCTGTTCGACTGCGCTGTATAGTATTCTTGGCGGCAAGCACTTTTTTGGTTGGTTGAAAAAAATGAAGGTAGAAGTGTAAAGTTGAGATGTTATATACATGCTTTTATGATGCAACAATTCTGTAAGACTTCAGCCACGGCTGCATAAGTTTTACCAGAGGTGAGATCACTTTTTTCTGCTAACAGAGGGACACAATATGGTTGCTCTTTATCTTATATGGATTCATCAACTCTTTCATTATGAAAGCGACAGTGCATTATGAATTTTAAGGCTTCCTCTTCACTACCCTTTTCTTTGTGAGTCCTTGATATGACTAATAACGTTTAGAATTCAAAAATAGGAGTTTCAATTGTAGGACTTTCTGGGTTTGATTTCATTATTGTGTCAAGACATTTTTTACATTATCTTTCTGATTTCTACCCTCGTCATTTGATTTTATCTGAAACAAAAACTTTTTAAAAGGTGTTTTCCTTTTTTCCCCTCAGCACTACGAACCTGCCGAACGGAAATCCTTTCAATGACAAGATTTCTGTTATCATTAAAAAGGATAAAAGATCAGAACTTCTCTTGGACGGAAATGTTTTGTGAGTAAATTTAAATATTATTTTGTCAAAAAAAAACAAAAACATAAGAGTGCCCGACACAATGCTACATAATAACAAGTCAGATACATGTTTTGATGTATAGAAAGTTCCATCTAATTTAGCATCTATCTATCTATCTATCTATCTATCTATCTATCTATCTATCTATCTATCTATCTATCTATCTATCTATCTATCTATCTTTATCTATATGTCTGTCTGTATTTTACTCAGTCAAACACTCTGTCTATCTATTTATCTTGTCTGTCGTCTGTCTGTCTGTCTGTCTGTTTATCAACCTATCGACATGGCTACTTACGTCATTACACATTTTGCATTAGTTGTGCCTTTTTTATGTGAACAGAAATGATTTTTAGTATTACTTATTGCCGAAAAGATTTGCCTGCCTGTTTCACTGTTTCTTTGTCGTTAAGTTTGTTATTATTTTTTTAACTTCCTTTTCATTTTTTTCTCCAACAGCGGCGGTACTTGGCTGTCTGTAACTGGAAGTAATGAATGGATGCAATCATTTGAATATGTCCAACCTGGAAGTCACAACCTGTACCATCTTGATCCCAGTGTTACTTTTCTCGCCATGGCAACGGGAACTGAGCGCTACAACAGTTATGCTTTTTCCGCCGGAACTCGCTTGGCTCAAATCAATGCTGTAGGTTGTAGCATCGAGACGACGATGAGCAACTGGAAAGAAGAAAGAAAGAGAAAGAGAGAGAGAGAGAGAGAGAGAGAGAGAGAGAGAGAGAGAGAGAGAGTATGTGTGTGTTTACTGTGCGCGCGTATGTGTGAGAGAAAAGAAAGAGAAAGAGAGAAAACAAATCGCGAGAAGAACAAAGGAAAACTAAGGTAGTAGCAAGTTTATAGCAGTGCACAGTTGCAGCTCCACTCATATTGTATCGAAATGGCGCAAGAAAGAATTTATTAAAAATCCGTTTTCAACTCGTAAGTGCGTCCAGGACAATAGAACCTCATCAATGTATGTGAAAAAAATATGGGACATCGAGAAGAAGAAGAACACGTGCTTAATTAAGAAAGTTCTTTGTAAAATCAGACCAACTAGAGAGAGTACATCTCGAAGCATGCGTCACTCGATACACTCGTTTTTTGTGCAGCCCATGCCCAATCAACACAACCGTGATCGTCAGCTATACTAGCCTTTCATAGCATCTAATTCTGACATTTCTATCTTAATTCATGGCCCATCATTAAAAACTTAACAACATTTTTTGTAAATTATTATTTTACCGTGTGGAGCTCAGCTATTTTTTTTTCTTTATGACCAGCCCTGCTCGCCAACCTCACCTGTAGCTGGAGACACCGTAGATAACGACTGTGACGGTCGGGTGGACGAGGAGGCTTTGGACAACATTGGTCAGTAAACATAAAGATGGAAATGACAGGTCTATATTTTGTTTTATATAGTTTGAAATTAGAAGATTTCCAATCTCTTTGTTTCACAATCGTAAATAATGCTATTATATATTAACATTTCAGGTGAAGAAAAAAAAGACGTCCAGGACAATAGAACCTCATCCGGGTTTTGGTTTCGATTATTTGTTATTGTTGCTCGGGAATACATTCGGAGTTGGAAAGCTTCTCTGAAAAAAAAATTGATTTGATAATAGATATCAAACAAAAAATGGTTGATTTAGCAATTTAATTTTTATTTTCATTTTTAGTAGATGAATTTCAGAAAACAACATCAGCTTGAATTGTGAATGAAACTTTTTTGTCGCATAATTTTTTAAAGACTTTGTATGCTATCCTTGTGTGTGAGTTTGTGAGTTTGTTGTTTAAAGAGATTCTCCGCGGTAATCAGCAGCCTGGTCTGTAATGCTGATGAAAAATTATGTTGTTTTTCATAAATAAAATTTCCTTTTGGAGTCGTCTCCTCATGTTTTAAAAAAAGTTGAATGACTGTTTTTGTCTTGGCTTAATTTTAATCTCTATGCTATTTTTAAACATATTTTGGAATCTTTCAATTAATGCGTTTAGCACCAGGTGTTACAAAAACCAAATTCTTTGTCTCATTTTCCCTTTGTTCTCTCCATCTTCACCAGATAATGACAATGATGGCCAGGTGGACGAAGATCTGGCCTTGCCTCCTAGGGGTGAGTAACCTGACTATTTTTATCCAAGCAGATACGTTATTAAATTTTCTCTGGAGG
>BLXT01003748.1:1681950-1692009 GCA_019648995.1 Plakobranchus ocellatus | reverse complement strand
CATCCACAGGTACATGACTTTGACATGGAAGGGTCCGGAATCCCTGGAACACCCGCCTCCCCCCCCTTTGAATCTGGGCCTAAAACTAGCAAAACGACTGACGACAAAGAGCTTTAACAAATCTGTATCATAATCACCAATGCCCTCCCCTTTCTAATGAATAGGTCTATGGCACAGTTTTTCCAGCACCTTATCTACCCTCGGTCTACTTTTTGACATTGTTTCATGCCATACCATTTCTCTGAGCTTCGCTCTCCTTGACACTTCCCCCCCCCCTTTTCAATCCATGCTTTACGTAGCTTAGTCGATGCTCTCTTTCTCTGCTACAATTCTAATAAATCTACTGTCTGTTATCTCGATGGTTTGGCGAATCCTCTGTCACCTTGTTTTCTCTGTTATTACTGTACTCTCCCCCTATAAATGTTGTCTCCCCTGTTAATCTCCCGAGCCATTTGCTATTGGAAATACTCAGCAACTATCTGGTAAAAAAAAATGGATCCTTTTAGCACAAGTCTGTGACACGTTCCACCTTTTACTGCTATTCCATTTCTTGTGAGGCATTCTATCTTTCACGGCTGTGTTCCAGAGCTGGGATAACTCGTGAGGAGTTCCATCTTCCACGTTTATATTTTGTAGGAATGCTATGATATTTGAATGTAATAGAGTTCATTCATTTGCACTTTGGTCTTCTTCGAATTATTTTCAGATATATTCAAACTCCACTTTTATCTTTCCCATTCATCTTTGTCTGTACAAATACTTTCACACGATAAAAAAATAGCTACTTAAATACATATCTACACCTATACTGTGTCTTTCGCTTTGTCGGATGCATCGTCAGTCAGGAAAATCGTAATGATTTGCATTTTTTTCCTGACTTGAGTTTCGATTTACAGCTTTTCTGATATAATTGACAAGAGGGCCAAACTGCTTGAAACTTACTATTATCCACTTGCATTGAGGGGCTCAGTCCATGCCACCCTTTCATCTTTCCGTTTTTTTGTGTGGTTTTTTTTTGTGTGTATTTTTTTTTCATGAATCAGGTTCATTACCAAGATGACGAAAATAGGTGGTAGCAAATCTTTGCCTAAAGCATGATCTGATGTAAAAAAAAAGTAATCAGTGACTGAGGTCAGTCGAAAAGAGGCGCTTGCATTTCGTTCAATCGCACATTCTTTGATGATTTTTCCATTTTCTACGAAATCGTGTGTTTTCTCAGTACTTTTTGAATCGTTTCACGGCCAAAGCTGTCAAAGCTATCGAATGATTTCATAGAGTATAATGTTGACTATTATCTGCGGCTGAAGGGACAGTTGCTGAGTAATCTTTATGGTTGTGATTTATTTCTTTTTGTAAAAACCTGTTGACTTTAGGTCAAATCTAATCGCACGTTGTCTTACTGCAGGTGTTTAGCAGGTGTTATGTCCATAGAACGGCTACGCGACTCATAACACATGTGAGGTGATTTTTTCACATTTTGTTTCAGGAGACTGCATAAAGTTTCCTGAGTTTAAGCACAGAACTTTAATGTGGAAAATTTAGCATCAACAAGGGTAATAAAAACCTGTATTTGAACGTATATTTTTGTATACTAATACTTGTTCAAGTATTTGTTTGTTTTGAGAGGTTAAACTCAGTTGAAAAGTGATTTCTTAAAAGATGAATTCCTCGTGCACAGTTGACGGGGCGTGGGGAGCATGGTCTGCCTACGGCGCATGTTCAGTGTCCTGCGGTGGCACCGGTACGAAGGTTCGGACCCGCGCCTGTGACAACCCAGCCCCGCAAAACAATGGTGAAGATTGCCCAGGTGACAGCTCACAGTCTCAGTCCTGTGACATGACAGGAACACCTTGTCCAAGTAAGTCTAATTTTACAAAAAAAAAAACAAAAAAAAAACCATTTTGTCAAATACTAATCTCATTTTATTGGTTATTTTCCCTAAAATATTCTCCCGCTATGTTGGACACCTGAAAACAAATGAAACCTTTCCGTTGGGTTACAAAGTCATAATTCTTAGCCAGTTGAAATCCTTAAATTTAACTTAAAATGCTCTTTTAAGGAAAAAAAAAGCGGATTTAATAGAAAGTTTTGTTTGGATTTGAATTCCCTTAGCAAAAATTTCATTGACTAAATTAATTAATGCATAAACACACACACACACACACACAAAGATTTGAAACAGAAAACTGACTTATCTTTAAGCGAAACGTAACCGTACAAGACTCTTTTTTTTTAGCTTGTGTGTTTGTTTGTTTTTTGTTTTTTTTTAGTAATAACATCGAAAATCTTAGTTGGAAAAAAATTCGTAACAGAATTCATAACTCATATCGATTCATATAATGTAAGATTAATCCTCCAATGTTAAGTTGGTTGGTGTTGCTGTATGTTTTGCTCTATAATACAAAATGACGAACACATTCGCAGAAACTAGAAGCAACAACTGCTTTTTGGATGAGTGTGAACCGTCGCCTCCCTGTATGGCGACGGTGTGAACGTTTCAACCCGGACCCGAGGTTGTAATACTATTTGATTGAGTTGAAGCATTATATATTTGTGACACATTGTGAAACGTCAACTCACATAATCAGCTATCGACTTCATTTTGAATGGCTTCTTTCAGTTTCTACTTTGAGAGTGCTAGAGAAGACCTACAGGTTTTTTTTTTTTTGGTTTTTGTTTTGTTTTTGTTTTTTAGTTCGAATGTCATTCTCGAGCCCCGGGTTTGAGGTTTGTGCGCGGAGCAAAAAAAAAAACAACAAAAAACCCCCCAGAAAAACATAATAATATTATAAGGTCTTTTAGACAAGATACTTCAAGCTACAATCACGTAGGCTAATGATAGTCCTAGAGGTAAATAGCAACGCTAGAGAAAAAGATTGAAAAATTCTGTTTTAAACAATAATCTCAATTACTAACAGTATTATCTTTTGCTTAAAACATTTTAAATCGTCTAGTTGACGGCGGCTTGACATCTTGGACCAGCTGGTCAGTGTGCTCCGTGACATGTGGCTCAGGCACCCAAGTCCGGACGAGGTCCTGTACCAACCCTTCCCCACAGCACGGCGGTGCTGACTGCTCAGGCCAAGGAGCCACCAGCGCCTCCAGGACTTGCAACACAGGCGTCTCCTGCGCGGGTGAGGAGAGCACGATAATACGATGGTCACTTTGCTTTTGGGCAACTTAAGGCTATATATGGTGGTGATGACGATTATGATGTTGATCACTAGTGATGATGATAATTAAAGAGAGTGACAGGGTCGTTTGAAATATAATTTTTTTTTCATTGGTTTACACGGATATCTAAAAGAATTTCTTGACTTTTCAACAATCACAATGTCGAGAACATTTTTTAGACAGTATCATCTTCCAATTGAGAAAGGTTTACAGCGTTTTTAAAGCAAAACTCTCAAACTTGAAGCAAGGGCAAGCACATCCTCTTTTTTTTTTGTTGTTTGTACATACTCAGTGGCACATATTCTACTTAATCATTTTATATGAAGTCGGCATTCTTGTTTTGGATTGGGTGGTTAACGTTAAAGAAAATGAGATACCAAAAGCACTTTTGAATTGTTTTCATAGATAAATATGTTCTTATAATACGATTATTTTTTTGTATGATTCCAACAATCAACATTATAAGTTTACTAGTACAATTACATCTACAAAGACTTGGATCATAAAGTAGCATTTTTGACAAGCGAAGTGGGTAAATACTTATGACACTGCTGTTTATTTTGGCAAGGCAGTGTAGACGTTTCCATTTTCTCGCCTATTTTCACTTCAAAGTTTCTTTAGTCATAGTGTCTATAAAAATACCAATCAGTTTTTAGGTGTTATAAAAAGGAAAGACCACATACTTTAACACACATGTTGATAATTTACAAACCAAATCTAATAGCCATTTTGAGTTCTGTTTCAATCTATAATGCAAGGGTATTTGTGGTGCTGTTCATAATACACAATGCATTAAGACTCCTAGGGAAGTTCCCTTAGCAAAAATTTCATTGACTAAATTAATTAATGCATAAACACACACACACACACACACACACACACACAAAAGATTTGAAACAGAAAAATTTAATTTTGGGATCTTTTCTCAGTGCACGGTGCATGGGGTTCCTGGGGCAGCTATGGTGCATGCAGCGTGACTTGTGCGACCGGAACCAAAACAAGGACCAGGGCATGTGATAATCCTGCCCCTCTGCATGGCGGAAATGATTGTCCTGGAAGCAACACAGATACGGCCAGTTGCACCATGGTACCCTGTCCAAGTCAGTAAATAGCATTATTTATTTAATAATTGATTCTTCTTCATTCAGTTCCTTGTTTGTAACAGATATTGACGACCATAGTCCTACGCTCAAACCTTGCTGCCGTTCATGAATTAAGACTTTCAATGAAACGTATTCTTTGCCTACCTCTACTGCGCTTGCCTTCAATATTCTCATTGATTGCTTAATGTTCTAAACCCTTGCGTCGGCAAACGTGTGGTTGCCTCTGACTGACTTTCTCTCAACATTGACTTTTCTCGGTTTGGTTTGTGTACAATATGGTGATCTCAGGCTTTCAGGCCCTCCTTCAGGCCAGGGTGCCGGTGAGGGGCTCGACTAATCTTTTTATATTATTGAAAGATCAAATAAGCTAGAACTGTCGGGTGAGAAATTTGCTGAAGAATTCTTGTGAAAAAAATTAGGGAATTAGGCCGCGCATCAACAGTGTTCAAATACACTTGACATTGTCATTTATGTCTTCCAATTCAATAGTAGTGTTAACACAAACTATGTTCAAAAAGCAACACAAAGGCCAGAGCATGACTGTATAAAGCAATATGGAGGCATTTCGTTAAGAAAAATGTAACATTATTATGGAGATCATGCAGATACCTTCGAAAAATCTTGAACTCAAAAGTTGAAGAAAAAAAGGTTTTATATCTACTCTTAATCTGTGCGGTTTTCTGCATATTATGGGGGGCGTTGGTAGCACAGTGGCTTGTGATTCCGTCCTGAGATCTGCAGCGACCCTTCTGTCGTGGGTTCGAGCCCTGCCATAGGCGCTCCGGCCCGACGGAGGACCTTAAAGCTTAAGATCACCTTGTTGTGGACTGGCTATGTACAAAAAAGAAACCAAACCTGTATATTATGAGATTTGATATAAGAGGGGAAGCATTTCTTTCGAACAGGTAAGAGAAGAAGAGCGAAGGGAAAAAAAACTATCTATATATCTCTAAATTGGCCTACCTTTTTTTTGTTTTCGCAGTTGACGGTGAGTGGGGTACATGGTCAGCTTTCAGTGCATGCTCCGTGACCTGCGGAGGCATTGGAGACAAGGTCAGAGAGCGGCTGTGCGATAGCCCAGCTCCGGATCATGGTGGCAGAGACTGTATTGGCGACCGTCTAAATGTTGCTAGCTGTGACAGCTCCGCCACGCTTTGCTCAAGTGAGTAGACACGCACTGTGATTTTTGGTGCACGGAGAATAATGTATTATCCTTTTGTTGACTTGTAGATTCATGTGAGTTTATCTGTGAGGCCGTGCGAATGTGCAATAATGTGAATCTTCTAATAAGCTGTTGGTGAGAGTTCAGTATTTTACTAAAATTGGATCGCACGCCATTTCATGTTTCACCTGCGAATGATTGGCGATTAAAAAGGAACGATTTTGAGTATCCAGGAAAGAATGGCATTACAAGTTTGGAGCGTTACTTTTATTTTCCAGAAAATATCTTTGTGCAAAATGATTAAAACCAGAAATGGATTTGGCTAGTTCACTGACTTGTTCCATTTTTATATGATCCATCAACCATCTTAGGCAAACCCGTTATGATCTTTGTGGGTTTTATTGGCGCCCCATAGATATAACACTTTCACCATTAGCACCTGTATGTTGAGAAATGGCCTCATCAAGTTAAAACTATGTAGGAAATCTTGTTTTGGCTGAATTGCTATTTTCTACGTCTAAAAAATGTGTGGCGGCACAGGAAAACCAGGACAAAGTTGCAAACAACAAAACGCCACAAACGTCAAAAAATAGTCGATCAACCTGAAATCTAAAAATAAATAGTTCTTTACATATTGTGAAAGGTTAGCCTTTTATTTAATGTTTTTCCAAAATATTAAAGTAAAATTCAGCCCACAAATGTGTTTAGTTTGGGTTTTTTTTTAGATATGTATCGTGCAATGTTGCTCAAGATTGTTGTTGTTACGTGCTTATAAAAGTCTAACTTCAGACTTCTTGTGGAAAGAAACAGCTGTAACACAATATACTACATCGCATATCAAATGAAAGCTCTTCTTTTGCTCTCTTAAAATAAACATAGTACGCATAAATACAACGATCGAGAGGAAATGCGCATACTATAAAACATCGCATGTTCGTTCACAAACACGAAAAAATGGTCTATATTATGGATTTTCACCCTGAAAAAAATTCTTCCAGCTAAATGAGGGCTACAGATTATGTTGAGCATATCAATTTTTACATTTTTAGTAGATTTAATAGATCTAGATCCAAAGATTTGTGAAAGTAACCACGTCAGTATTGTGCAAGAGCAAATATCAAACTAGAATCTAAATCTGTATTCTATAGAAGTCTAACAACTTTAAATGCGATTTTCTCAGTTTCACATTTTAAAATTTTTTAATCTTTGCATGAAATGTCATAGCTTTGGCTGTAATAAAGATAGACAAAAAATGTAAACTGCACTGTATTCAGCTAAACCAGACCTTTCATTTGGTACCAATATATCTATATGTGAAAATTTTACGTTTGTCCTAGTTTTCCTGTGCCTCATCACAAATTTTTTTATCTTTGAAATCTCATAACTTTGGCTGTAATAAAGATAGACAAAAAATGTAAACTGCACTGTATTCAGCTAAACCAGACCTTTCATTTGGTACCAATATATCTATATGCGAACATTTTACGTTTGTCCTGGTTTTCCTGTGCCTCATCACAAATTTTGAGGGAATAGGAAGATTATGGAAATCGCCAATGAGCGAAAAAAAAAAACCCAACAAACAATAAAACTGTTAGGAAATTTCTAATAGCTTTCTCTTAAGCAAGTTGTTTTTAGATATTGTTGAAGTTGCGTAGAATTTACAGACCGAGAATGCTCGGCTGATGATGCAAGAATTGAAGATTTTATCGAGCCAATATTCTTACGTTTAAAGCCTCTTTGTGGCATTATTAATGAACGCAATGACTTATGTAATGCACTGTAAGATCCGATAATGCCTTGAGAAATCATTGATCTTCAGAGCAGAGCGGCAATACCATTCTCTATACCTTACTTTTGGTTGTGTGTTTGTTTTGCTTGCGTTCGAAATCATAAACCTTTTTCAAAATTGTGTAACCGTTCTTGCAGTTACAAATTAATTAATGTATCGACATATATATATCTGCTCTGAACGATTTATTTCCATTATGTACAGGTGGGAACGTCTGGGCGATATTGAGCTTTACAACAACTCCTGGAGCTCCAGGTAGGATGCTCAACTTAATAATGTCTTCGTACATATAATATCGATAAATGTACTCATGACTTTTAAGGAGACCATAGTGTTCATTTGCTTCTCTTTTCTTTTCCTCTTCAAAAACATTATATTTAAAATAATAATAAGTCAAAAGAGATATCGACACAACAATGAAGTTGCCATTCATGCATAACGGGACGCTACGTAGATAGGGAAATCACTTGGAAAAAAGATGCACCTATGGCCAAACCAATTGAATCGCCAGGCCGCAGAAAGATCAAGCATATCCTGATTTTTTTTCTGGCGAGGACGCAAATCTCTCGTCAGGCAAATTAATCAAGGAATAAAAATTTCAGAGATAAACAAAAATTGATTGTCAATAGGATTTATTTATTTATTTCGGTTTGGTATCAAACTAAGTTGAAAGTAATAGACGAGTTAGAATTATGCTAGCTTGCTAACAAAAAGCGGAGAGTATTTTTGTATTCCGCCTCTTTCATTCCCTGATAGTAATTGGTCTTATGCCCGCCTTACAATATAATTTAGTGGACGGAGGTTTCGGCCCATGGAGCGACTGGACCGAGTGTAGCTTACCTTGCGGTGGCGGCGTGCGCAGCAGACTTCGCTTCTGCAACAATCCAGCCCCTATGTACGGTGGGAAACAGTGCACGCCGAATAATTATGTGGAAGAGGAAATGTGCAACACGGCTGCCTGCACTCCCAATGGTTACGCCCATGGTGTGGCTCATGTAAGTGCTTCAAACTCTTGGGTTTTATCCTAGGGCCCATTTATTCACTATAAGCTATAGAAATGATATTAGCTAAGCTCATTTTGCATTAGAAATCATGAAAGTGACGATGCAAAATGTAACTTTTGACAGCACAAGGACTCTACAAAGTTTGATCAGTAATTGAAATGTTTTTCCCCAAGGCCATAAGATTAGACCGTTCTTCACAGCAGGGAGTTTGTAATTTATACGTGTATGTGTGTGTGTGTGTGTGTGTGTGTATCTTACAAATTTTATCAGATAAAAATGCTTATCAAATACCCTATTTGTCATTCTTTTCATCTAAAAAATTAGCCCAGTGTCGTGTTTTTCGGCATTCTTTTAATATAAGGCCAAAGTGTTCTTGTAAACGGTGTAACAATCTTAATGAAGGAATTCCGATATAACTGTGTCCGATGAGAGATGACATTCTTAATCGCAGTTACCACTCTACCTGTGAGCGGGCTCCCTTTCGCTCAAACGTCTTTAAGATGGTTGAATGTTTTACAAAAATTTGAGCTACATTATAAAATTAAAAATTATTGTTGGCAATCTCCTCCGCCCCTTGCTTCTCTGTTCTGGAAAACGAAACTAGGGTTTTTGAAGCAAATCTAATGCTATATCTATTAAATTTTATGGAATCATGGCTGTAGCTTCAGCTGTAAAAAAAATATGATTATTGTCAGTATTCTCCTCTGGTCCTTCCTTCCCTATTCGTGGAAAGAAAACTAGGGTTTTTGAAGCAAATCGGACGCTATATCTATTAAATTTTATGGAATCATGGCTGTAGCTGCAGCTGTAAAAATATGATTATTGTCAGTATTTTCCTCCGGTGCCTCCAGGGCGGGACATGTGCTGGCCAGCGCGGCCTGTTTGACTGCAAGAACGGTATTCAGTGCGTGTCCATAATGGAGAAGTGTGATTGTCGGCCACACTGTGCAGACTTCAGTGATGAAGACATTGAGTACGCCGGCTGCCTCATCAGCATGGCCGAATGCATGAATACCGCTGGTGAGTAGTTTGTGGAACGTCAATTGTGCGAGAGAAGACGTTTGCTTTCTATTCTTCCTTGCTGTTTTTGTTATGCATTGATTATATTGTAAAAACGATAAGGGATTGCTTCTAGATCTAGATAAGTAAAATAACCCATTGCAGAATGAAATACACAAAATGTCTATATTGCCTTTGATTTCGAGAAAAACACCTTCGACATACTTTTTTTTTTTTTTTTTTTTTCCTTTTTTGCATTGGTTTCGTACTTTCCACGTATAAATTTTTTCGGTACAAAAAATTAGAAAGAAAATAAGCAAAATAACGTTAAAGTCGTAAACTATTTTTCTTTCATTAAACAGAAAGAAGAACAATAATACTAAAAATGCAACTGCAAAGACAGATTATTTTTGCTGCCAATTGTAATATTAATTTGTAAAAAATGTTGAAAGGGTTTAATGAAAGATCTCCATCCACCTAAGGGTTTATAGCTGTGCTCGTATGAAACCTAGCTTGCCTGTGTTGGGTCACAGTTTTAACTTTATTGATTGTTTCATTAAAATATGAGCATCACATTCTGATTTTTAAAATAATATTCGCCCTCGCATGAAAGGTAAACATAATTCAGTCTTGAGTAGATTTAGAATCCATAGATTTATTCCAAGTCTTAAATAGCGTATGAGTGTGTACAAACAGGACTCTACACTTTTTTCGATCTTTTAATTTATGAATCGGCAGTTTAAAAAATGAAGTAAAATCGATGAAACTCATCTCCTCGTGTCTCATGCCCCCAGCCTTTCACTCCATTCATTCAAACCTCTACCCCCT
>BLXT01003748.1:1662831-1673310 GCA_019648995.1 Plakobranchus ocellatus | reverse complement strand
GGGGGGAGAGAATGTGTGTGTGTGTGTGTGTGTGTGGGAGAGAGAGAGAGAGAGAGAGAGAGAGAGAGAGAGAGAGAGAGAGAAGAAAATAAATGCAGTTATCTTTTCTTAGTTGAAGAGGTGTGAATAAATCAATTTGACTTCTAATTGGAAGAGCGACAGTAAAACCTCTGTAATCAGCCAAGCTATGAAGGGAGAAAGACAAAAATGCTTACACTACAGTGCACGATACGTTAGTTTTAACCGTGGAAACGTAGGAAAACACTGCACCTATGTCTTCTATCACAGCCAATGCAGCCTCAGGCACTAGATAAGAGCCAGCCAGTCTTCAAGATTACCTGAATTCTGTGAGCGAGCCGAGCAGCTAGATCTATTTGCTCCCATGTTTTTCATTCATTTACCCGCGCTGAGCCAATTGGTTTAATTATTTCACGTCGCTCTCCACGTCATCACATCTGCCCCTGTGTGTGCGAGGAGTGTGGCTCTACGGTGAAGCCTCATCCTTATATATCATACATGAGAAGGTATTAGCAGGAATATGGCCTGTAGAGCTAGTTTAGTTACTATTACGCCAAGGAAATTAACAGATGGTCGAAGATCTTTCCACAGATAATGAGGGTGAAACACCTGAAAAAAAAAGGGGGGGAGGGAATACTTAAAGAAGAGGTAAGGACAAAAACTGAAGACATGAAAAATGGAAAAGAAATGGGATGAGATTACACACTTAAATGATTCAAGGATAATTTTGTCAAAAACCTCCAAAATGCAATGAATAACAGTGGTAGAATCCCAGAAGACCTTTATAAATAACTCTGTTTTTGTCGCTCTGCCTAAAGTGCCAACAACAACAGAATGTGAGCTTCATAGAACGATTTGTTAATTGGGCACCTTATAAAAACAGTTGAGTTTGATTAAGTGCCTGAGAAAGGAACAAGAAATGCAATATTCATTTTGTCAATGCTTATGGAAAGGTGTATAGAGAGGCAAAAACATATGCATCTTTGCTTCATTGATTATTCTCCAGACCTTTTGAAAAGGTCAAACATGAAATCTGTTTTGAATTTTAGAAAAACTAGACAGATAGGAAAGAAATGAGTGTTATTACAAATGTGTATGTATAAATATATAATTTTATATATATATATATATATATATATATATATATATATATATTTATATATATATGTGTGTGTGTGTGTGTTTGTGTGTGCATGTGTATTTATTTATTCATATATACTGGTTATAGTTTTAACTATTAACAAGAACTCATAATCATAGTTTGCCTTACCTTTGTTCATAATTTTAAGTAAATATAGTTTTAAATACTTTTTTTTTTTCGAAAAATAAGTTAGCCTAGAATAATCATGTTAGGTGTGCAGATGATACAGGTTTAATGACAGAATCTGATAAAAGGGTACAAAACTTAAAGATAGTATAGAGTGAGCAACTCTTATGAAAAAAAATGCGTGGTAATCTGAAAGAAATCCTCAAACCGCAGTTACACATTTCAAATAGCTTGACTACTTGATAACATCAGATGGTAGATGAACAAGTGAACATAGACAAAAGTAACAATACAACTGTATAAATGAGAGTCACCTATCCCTTAGATTTAGGATCCGTCGGGGCGCAGAGGATCTCCTAACCACAACTTTCCATTCCTCTCCATCTTCAGCTTTCCGTAAAGTGTTTCTCAGCTCAAGTCCTGTCTACACTCTGATCTTGTCTTCCCAGCAGGGCTGCCAATGGCCAGGTATCAGAAAACCCTAGTGCCAGGTTCTAAAAACCCCAGATCATAGGAAAAAATTCCGCCAAAACCCCAGACATTATTTTGACCAATGTTTATAATTTAAAAAACTTAACCCCCCTATCCAAAACGCATCATTTTTGTTAAAGAAAAAATCTCAAGGTATAATGGCTGTAAAATATTTATTATAACTTTTAAAAAAAATTAGATTTATATTGAATATTTTTACATTGATTGAAAGGCCTATTTGGCCTGTCGTTGGAGACTTTAAGGCCTAATTGCCAGTCAGCAGAAAAATATTACGCTAAATCCTCACCCCAAAGAAGGGCTCCGTATAAAACTAGGAGCCTGTTTACAAAAAGTACATGCTTGAAATTTATATGTACATATGTGCCAGATTTTTGTTTTCCTCTCGTAGTTTGGTATTGCGACTTTTTTTTTCTTCGTTTGGTTTTGTTTTTGTTTAAATTGCTTTTTCTATTGGAGATTTTTTTAAAGTCCTAAGCCAAAATTGCCATGCAAAGAAAACCCCAGATTCGTATGCTAAAACACCAGAACCCCAGTCAACCCTAAAAAACCCAAGATCTGGGGGGAAAACCCCAGCTTTGGCAGCCCTGCTTCCCAGCGTTTCTTCTGCATCCCTCTCCTTCTGCCTTCGTTTACGGTACCCTGCATGATGGTCTTGGCAAGGCCAGATGAGCGAGTAGTGTGCCCATACCATTTGAATTTCCATTGTCGGACGATGGTTAGAAGGTCAACTTGTGGTCAAATGGCATTTTCAGTTCTTCGTCTCACTTCCTCATTTGTGATATGATCTTTATATGAGATGCCAAGTAGTCTTCTCATCTTCTGTAGCACCTCAATTCCATGGCTCTGATTCTTCTTTCAGTATCAGCGGTCAGTGTCCACGACTCACAGGCATAGAGAAACATTGACATGACCAAGGAACGTAGCAGTCTGATCTTAGAGCTGAGAGCAATGTTCTTATTGTTCCAGATCGGTTTAAGTTTAGTCAGAGCGGCTGCAGTCTGGGCTATTCTGGATAGTATTTCAGGCTTTGATCCTTCGTCGGAGATTATTGAGCCTAGATATTTGAATTTTTAACAATTTTCAAGTATTTGACCGTTGACCTTTATTTCTTTCTTTGATGACTCTTTGCTGTTGGTCATAATCTTGGTTTTCTCAGCACTAATCTCCATGCCAAAGTTGGATGAGGCTTTGTCCAGTTGTTTCACCAAGCTAGCCAGTTCACATTCATTATCAGCTAGTCTATCGATGTCGTCGGCAAACCGTAGATTGGATGAGAGTATTGGGCAATAAATAAGGAAACAGAAAAAAGGCTAACAGTTGTAGAGATGGGTGATGAGGATAGCATGGAAGGAAAAATATATAATGAATCAGTAAGGAAAGAAGCTTATCTCGCGAGCTCATAGTTAAAACCATGGAATGGAGGCAATTACAATTTCTAGGAGACATTTGTTCACAAAAGGGTTTAGAACATCTAGCATTCACTGAAAAGGTAAAGCCGGTAACAATTAGTCACAGAGTAACTTTCATTGAAAGCCTTAACTCATATACAGTAAAGAATGGTAATAACAACACCTTACAAGAATAACTGAGAACAGGACTCTGGTTCGACTGTGTCGGTGGCGAGTCGCTTTTCTTTGTCCTGATGTTGTAAATCAGCCAATCTTTGATTTATTCGGTTTTCTTTTTCATTACTTTACATTATTATTCATTTCTTCATCCTCCTGCAAGATTATTTTTGTAAGTTTTTTCAGTTTATTAAGCAATTTTGGAGTTCAACACTCTGCTTAGTGTTCCTTCAACTTTAAGCTGCAGCCATTTTTTAATTTCGTTCAAGTTCACTTTACTTGGATTACTCTGTGAATTGTTTTTTTTTCTTGAGAGTTTCATGTGAGTGCTGATTTCTTAATTGTCTTTATATTTAGTAGTTAGGCACTCTTATAGATAGCTCTTTTCAACATCACTATTTCTCTTTGCTTTTACTAGGTAAGTAAGTTTTTTCTTTATCCAAACCCCTTTTATTTTCTTTTTATTTGTTGCTTATAATTACTTAGCTTTTTATCGCCCTATGATTCTTGACCAGATCTTGGCCAGGTGATTGAGGAAAGAGCAAACGGGTTTTGTAAAAGAAAGAAAAATATACAAAACTCTTGGAGAAATGGCGGATGTTGTAGAATATGAAAGTAAAAAAGAAACAAATAGGATTGTTCTAGCTTAGGATTACCAGAAAGCATTTGATACTGTTTCGATCAAGTAAAAACATACTAGAATCCCTTACGCTTTGGATTTGAAGAGAACCTCATCAGACGGTTGAAATATCATTGTTTAAAAGGTGGCTATCTCTCCCGTGAATTTCGGCAAGGATGCCCTTTATTTGCGCTTATCTTCATAATGACACGAGAGTTCTCTGCTTTAAGGATTGAACTACACAAAATTATGAACGGAACGACTTTATAAACTGCGAAAAGGTAGAGTAAATGAAATACTTTTCATATGATACAACACTGTTCCTCAAGGATGCCATGGATGTCAAGGTGTTTATGTTAGAGTGGGCTAAAGATGATCAACATGGCAAAGGTACAAACATCAATGTACCTGGATGGGCAAACAAACTGATATCCAAGAAACATGAAGCCAGGATATCTATACCTTGATTTCAATTAAAAGACTTAGGGGGCTTAACTGTTTTCAACAGTAAAGTAGATATAGGAATCATGAAGTGCATTATCTAATTAAAAGCCAATGCTAGTGGTAGGTTATTGGAGCATGGGTAAAAATTGATGTACACACCAATCCCAACTCTAAAAATCTTTAGCTTGATTCAATAACATAATGATGAATTGTCTACGAGAAAAAAATGTTTTTTTTAAGTTGGTGATTCATAAAGCGAAGCATCCTTTATATTAGAGATGTTTGAATATCAAACAGATAATGACATTTCCAGAATTCATGGAAAAACACGGATAGTTTACCAACCCACAGTGGGATGATAATCTGATATATGTCGAGGGGACCTCAAAACTCAACAAAGGACGATGCTCCAAGATATGATTATTTCCATTTGAAAAATAAAATCATTGAAAATCTTGAGAGAAAAGTTTGCAACCTTGATAAATCATCCTGGAAAACAAAATATAATATACAAATCGATTACACGAGAAAATTTCAAATAATACCTACCCCACTAATATATTATTAAATATGATGGTAGTATAGCCTAGTCGGCATTGCAATGACAAAGATTTTGTGGACCATTTCTTCTGCAAATGCTTAAGTGTTAGTCCGATGCGGAAAGAAGTTGCAAACAAAATGAATTCTGAGAAAAAAATTATTAACAAATGAAAATTGAAAAAACGATAAAAAATTTATTCGTAAAAATGGGAAAAGACAGTTAAGAATTTTTAAGACCTACAAAATGAATGGTATAAGTGAAGCTATTTTATCATTTTAGCTAAAAAGATGTATTTGAAAAGTGTTGTTTTTTTTTGTTTTTTTTTTTGTCATGTGTATTTGCTTATCAATATTTTCCTTTTCATTTTCCGAAACCTCTTCCACTTCTTGTCCCTTCAATTTCTTCTGATTTTCTGTTTTCGTATTCTGGAAGCAGAGACATATGTGAGGAATAGTGCCTTTGACTTCTCCTTTAAAATTGAAACATAAGTTGCAATATTATGAATAAGTTGAATTATTTATATTGACGCAAATGGGAACAGTTGGCTTTCTTTGATACGTTCTAACTTTTTTCATGCTGTTCGCATAAAGCCTAAATTATCCAACTATTTAGCCCAATCCTGGCAAAGCCGCTCTAAATGATAACTGGACGTTAATCAATCCTCGGAATAAAATATCTATTATGAAATTCCTATTAAATTAAACTTCCTATTGACCCTTCTTAAAGATGTGATAATACAAAATGCAAAAAAAAAAAAAAATAAAAGGAAAGAAAAGTTTGTTGACCCAAGGCAAAAAGGATAATAAAGTATGCAGTATATAATCACCTGATATGGCCGAAAAAAGACACTGATTAACAGAGGTGTTAGGGCATAACGAGTTAGTTCAATAAGTTTGTGTGAATGTAGTTGCATGATGTTTGTGTCCAGTTTTAACTTGTTTGTAATTTCAGTTCCGTAAGTTAATGCTATGTTGTGTTCAATTGCTCTTAGAGTTGTGTGGTGAGAGTGAATGAATAGTGTTATAATCATAACGTTGAATGTCAGTGTTTGTTAGTTTGGGTAGTTGTATTTTCGCTCTGCTACTGTCCAGATGTAGCGAGCGGAGGGTTGTTTTAATTTTGTTCACATTAGTGTAGATTATTTTTTTTCCTGGAATTTTGAGAAGTTTCATTTCAAGAACTCAGAAAATTGTAACTTGATTTTTTACGTGTAAATTCGAAATCTCTAAGGAAACATAAATAGGTATTCAGAGAAATCTTTAGCAGTGCGTTAAAATTGTGAGAGTTGTAATAAAGAGCTGCGATATTAAGAGAATTATTTCCAACTTGTTTTATGGCACCCTCATGCGTTCCGTAGTTTAATGAGAATTATAGTCTCAATTGTTGTATTAGTTACGCCACAACATTATTTGGAAAATCTTATTTTACGAAACGAAATATTAAATTTAATGCTGTAGTAAGAATATCTAACTTTCGAGCAACCACCATGCTACAATGTTACTGCTGTTCCGGTCGCTGCTGTTCCGGTTACTGCTGTTCCTGTTGTTGCTGCTGTTCCTGTTGCTGTGCTCCTGTTGCTGGTGTTCCTGTTGAATTGATGACGTCGTCTTGGGACAATGGTTCTTCCATGTCAGTGCGTTCCCCGCTGACTCTTCACCGTTGGATATAACCAATGCTTCATTATTAGATTCCACCGCTGGACTGGTTTTACATTTAAGTATTAGGCCTACCCTTTTTTTTTTTTTTTATTGCTATGGCCACGACAATAGCTCGTGTACTTGCAAAGTATTATCTGAAATAATTAGTCAGTGATTTGGCTTGATAATCTTAGTAAGTAGTCAAGCTATCTTGTCATACATTTGGGTTTGTGTTTTCAATGTGTGTGGTTGTATATCTATGTCTCTTTTTGAATGTTTGTTAGTGTAAATTTAATGCGGCTTTGAAGCTTTTTTAAAATCTGTTTCTTTCTCTCTTTCTTTTTGTTTGCTCCTCTCGTTAGTCGTTTGCTGTTATTTTAATTTCTGTTAATTCGGTGCACAGTGTGACGGCCCTCAGTGTTTGGGGGTCGTAAGAAGAGATTACCCTGTTTGCGGCAGGATATAAGAATAAATATATTTGCCAAGGTCTACATATATCCTATGTTTATTATCAAATATTTATCTCAACCTCGTGCAAACATTTGATTCCTCATGACCATCATCTCAAATCGCTCCATGTTTTCGAATCTTGGTCTCTTATCTCGTTTAATGCTCATTTCCTTGGTCAATTTTAATATTCTAATTGTCTGAACTCAACAGCACAATCTAAAGTTTCTACGTAAAGTCTCCCAGCTCCACGCATCTATGGCAAGTGGCCAAAGTGCCAACTTATATTGTCGAAGTAATTAAAAAAACAACCTCCACCGAGCACAAAAATATAACATGAAAAATGTAGATCCCGATTAAATCTAGAATCTCGGCCTTTTTTCATGAAACAGTCGATTTAAGATAATATGCGTTGTGTAGGCGTATATGAGGGTGTGTGTGTGTGTGTGTGTGAGAGTGTGTATGTGCGTGTGTGTCCTCGGGAAAGCAAAAGATGAGGGAAAAGAAGTGGGTTTGAAATAATGATAAAGTTAGAATGTGGACGATTCATGAATGAAGGAATCATAGGCTATAATAATAGGTTAAAACGAAAAATATCCCTTTTTTCCTGGAAATAGCACAGTGTAACTTAAAAAGGAAATGATTCCGAGGTAAGAGGAGCTGGATCTAATTTGTTTGTAATTTTTTTTAAAAGTACATTAAGACAAATATAAAACTGAAAAAAAAAAACTATTATATTCATATTTATCAACTGTCACATTTTGTCATAATTACCTGCATCAGTTTACCCAGAGGGGCGCCCAATTACTTTTTTTTTCATTATGTAAAATATTTGCTGACCCCCTGCACGAGAAATGTGGTTTTTATGCTAACGCTATGAAAAATATGGTCGAGTTTCAAAAATGGACTCTACACATGAAATGTATTATTCAAAAGCTAGAAATGATAGCGTGCAAAAATTTTGTCAGTAAAGCTTTCATACTAAAAAGTTAGAAAACCACCATAAAATTAATATAAAATATGAAGAAGAGAAAAGGTTTGGCCACCTAATTCAATATTTCATAGCTTGCCATAAGTAGAGATATATAAATAGGAGCATTAATTTGAGGGTGCTCTTACATCGTAGAGATATATAAAAAGGAGCATTAATTTGAGGGTGCTCTTACATCGTAGAGATATATAAAAAGGAGCATTAATTTGAGGGTGCTCTTACATTGTGAAGCCAGCTGTAAAATGTTATGTGGCCTCATTATTGTATGCTTTTAGATGTACCTGTGGCTTGAATAAACTAATATTGTATAAGGAAAAGAAAGGAAATTTACATGCACATGGAATACTAGTTTGGTCAAGCAAGGTCAAGAAATAGACAATCGCTAAGAATGTACCAAAGCGCTGTTTGCATACAGGGCGATCTAACGCTAGAAGTAATTAAATGTAGCAACTTTGGCAGCACCGTGTAAAGAAACCTCGGCAGAGAGAGGAATAACGCTCGGGTATCATAAAACAACTCCCATGGCTATGATAACACACTCAAACTAGAATTATCTTTCAGAGCGATTGCGGCAATCAATCAACTGTTCTTATCCAGGGGTATTTATAGCATTATTAAATATTTCCAATACGATACTTTTGTCACTTAGCAAAGATAATAGGTGAAGTGTTAAATTTTTGGTAGGCGAGCAAATTAACCAATGCGTCTCCAGCAAACGATTGCAGTTATATAAGTTCATGGCTTTTTAAAAATATTCCGCACATAGTAGAATTTACATTCTTTTGCTAATTGTCTTTTTACCCCGGCAAGTTTTGAAAATCACTAAAAAACGTCATTAAATATTATGATTAATAAATTGAAAAAATAATGAACACTTTTATTCTAAACTCGTGCATAAACTTTCCTATGACATCAGTTTTCAAATACAATTCATTTACAAAATTGTGCACCTCTTTTATCATAGTAGTTGTCTTTTTAGCACCTAATTACCATGATAATTTGCATCAGAGCTGATAGACAGATTAGCTTAAAAACCTTAGTACATGTATAGAGATCTAGATCATGCTGTGTGAGCACAGATGAGCATCCGACGTCCTTTTATCCTCTACTACTAGCCGCGCTCAGTTTTCAGACTGAGTCAGCATTGTATCGATATCGAAAAGGGCGGAGGAGCTTTTGTTGATCTTTGCATGTCAGTTTCATGTTGTAAAAGCTTGTTGGCGAAGCATAAAGGGACTTGGGCTCTCTGACGACTATTACCGAAGAGCAGAGATGAATAGAAGTGATTAAAGTTAGTTTTAACTGTCCACTTGAGCGCAAACGAATCTTTAATTGCTTTGCATTTGTCGTAATGCTCTCCATGCCTGTATCCACTTTTACGCCCGGAAGCTTTTCCTATTATATCTTAGAAAACAAAAGGACAGAAAATTCTAAATGTCCCCCAATTTTAGGTCAGTGATGTTCTTGATGGAAGAAAAACCAACCCTTGTAAAAATTTATTTCGCGATTTTCAGGATCCCTCAAGGCTTTGCATTTAAACAGTTTTGTTTTCTCGGAAGGACTTCGAACGGCACAAAGAAACATCATCATTGTAATGGAATCTAGCTTCCCAAGGAAGTTGGAAAAGAGCTCAATAACAGTTGTGAAAGTCAGATTTCCCTACATATGCTTTCCAGTAAGTTTGTTCATTGAATAAGATCTTATCAAACCTGAAAATTTACTTTTTAACGGCTTTTTCTTGAGGCATTTATTTATTGCATCTTCTTGTAGAAAAACATTGCGGCTAAGTGTAGAAAAGATCACACAATATATATCATTATTAAGCCTGTAGCGCAGGGGGAAAATGTTGGATTCGCGTAAGCATTATTTCTTTGCATTATAAAGGAAATTAGGAGTGCAAACTCTTGCGATGCTACAGTTATTACTCTTAAACTTGCATGTCGATACCCGAACGTGCTCAGTTCGGTATTTTGGCGGCCCTGCTCCTACATAAGTTGCTGTTTGTGAGTTTTGTTTTGTTTTGTTTTGTTTTGTTTTAGAAAACTGAGCAATCACTGGAAAGAATGAATGCAGACGCAATAGATGTAGGCAGAGAATAAAGTCTATTGGAATTCTTAACTTATGGGCTATATGTAATGGTAGAAACAACAATCTTGTAAGATTAAATGAGATAGGTTTAAGTAGGAAAGCATGATCGCCACAGCTCCAGCAGGGCACCTGACAAAGAAGTTAGGCATAGTCGATTAACTTTGGAATTAAATGGTTGATTGATTTTTGATTTGGCTCATGGGTCGATCATTTACTTTTATGACATGTAGATTATGTGGCTGGTTGATTATAGGTTGGCTTGTTGAACGTTTCTTTGTTTTTTTGTTTTTTTTTTTCTTTTTTAATTGCTTTTAGCCTGTTGGTTATTGGTTGGCGTATTTATTATTAGTTTGGCTAATGATTGGTACTC